>JAVJIF010010484.1:0-129207 GCA_038442645.1 Agave tequilana | reverse complement strand
TGCTTACATCTTTATATGCTTGATATGCTTGTGCTTAATTGTTATATGCTTGGGATGTTTGCTCACACTTGTATTCAACCAAGAGAGCAATTGTGGCACCTCAACTCTTAATATAGAGGAATCTTGAGGAGATAGTCCAGAGTCCTTCACTGAAAATCGGCACTACACTCTTTGGTTGTACATGGTGTGTTTGCATTATAGTTTTTAGTTTACATAATTAGTTATTAATTCTGTATTGTTGTGCATTAGATTAGCTTGTCACCTATTCACCCCCCTCTAGGTGATTTACAATTGGTATCAGAGCTTGGTGCTCTTGATTGGGTCTAACAACCTTAAGTTAAAGATCCTATTTTAGCTAATCATAATATTTGCATACACACACATGAACTTCATGACACCTCCATGTTTGACATTCTTAACATCCAAACTTGAAAAGTTAAGGTGTCCATGTATCTTAAAGCCCTAGGTATTCATGTTTATTTTGCAACTATTAAAGATTCTTATTGTTTAAATGGCAAACATCTTGAGGCTAATAAGAGAAAGCCATCCATACTTTAAATTTACCCTAAATGATGAATATTTAATTAGGGTTGCTAACTTTGATTGGCTTTGTAGTATGGAACACCTTTATCTCTCTTGGTGAACAAAACCAATACTACTTGGGATGTGACTAGGATGATGGATGTGCTACTTTCAATATATGCTACATGGTCTAAGGGGATGACCCCTTGAGGTAAACTCCGAATCCGAGCTTGATGAAGATGGTGACATGCCATATGATGAGCTTGCTTTATTTTGTCAATAACTTCTTGAAAAATATGATTTGCTTAAAATGGAAAATAAAAGATTGAAAAATGAAAATGATTATATTTTAACATAAAAAGACTCATTTAAAAATGAATTTGAAATTTTTCACCAGAAAAATGAATGTTTGAAAAATAAAATTACTTTGGTGGAAAAAGAAAAAGAAGTTATTTTTAAGGAAAAAGACTCTTTGAAAAAGAAAATTATTTTAAAAGAAAAGAAAAAGATTTCTAAAAAGAAAAATAATGTTGATCCTTGCCATGTTTATCATGCTAATAAATTGCACCTCCTATTGATAAAAATGAGATCATGTTCTGAAAAAAAATTGACTAGTTGGACTCCACTTTGAGCCAATGAGCATTTAACCACTCTAAATTGGAATCTATATTTCGCAAGAAACAAGTTCCACCCATGCATGCACATACCCTATGGCATACACATGCACATCATGATCACACTCACACCATACATATGTATGCTAATGTGTACACATGTACACATTGTGGCCAAAAAGGCCATCTTGCAAGATTTTATTTTGATAGATTAAATTCTATAAATTTTGCAAATAAAAATGTTTGGATTCCCTATAATACTAACCCCAATGGACCCAAAAAGAAATAGGTACCAAAGTCCCCACCTTTGGTATTTGATATAAGTGTAGGGTCTCACAAAATGTAAAAGATTTGATGCCTTGGTGGTGGATGCATTTGGAGCTTGAAGAAGACATCTATTTAATACATCACTATCAAGGAAGTTTGATGGAAGGACCACCATGTTTTGGAGACCTAGAAATTGGTTCATTGATTTTGATAACTATCTCTAAATTCCTATTTTAGTTTACATGCTTTTACATTAATGTTTTGTTTGCATGTTTTGGTTTTAATGCTTATTATGTTAAATGCAATGTTATTAGACAAGTGATATACATAGATAGTCTTTGAGATACACCCATGTACATATGAATTTATATTTTGTGTTCTCACTATTGTTTAATTACTATTTATATACTAGTTCTAAAACACGTGCATTTAACCTAATGATCATGTTTGTTTTATACTTCATATGATGATTACTTATTTAGATGTACTTTTCGTTAAAATTTGTATTTATACTTGTACAAATAGTGAGCTGCACTTTGATTATTATGTGTTATGCTTCATTGCTTATTTATACTCATTACATGTATAACTTAGTTTTGATGATTCTTTCATTTTACTTGTTTTCTCTATTTTTGTACATGTTTAGCTTCATGTATATGTTATTTTATCTAAAACTAATACATATACATGTATATCCTAGAGTAACTTACTTTTCATGCAATGTTCTTCTGTGGACTCAATTTATATTTGGGATATATATGTATACTTTTAGTTTCGACAAAACATACATATACCTTGATGCTTGTTTAATTTTTATAAAAAAATTTAGTTTTGATGTTTGTTTGAGCCTTATTGATTTATTTCATGAATATACTATTCACATGATTCTTGTGCACTCATATTACTTTTTGTTTACTCAAGGCTTTATTTAAAGAGCACATTTTTTAGCCTAATAAATTTTGAGTGACAATTTTTGTGTACTTAGCATGCTTCATGGGATATATGATTTGGTTTCATGTTTTAAAAAAATCTTTAACTAGCTTTTCAAAAATTATTTTAAACTAGTTTCTTAATTCTTAAATTGGTAGAGTTTTTAAATATGTTAATTATTTTCAAACTCTTATTTTAAAAATCTCTAACAACTAAAGGGCGGTTGGATCTGCGACCATGCCTTGTATACTCTTAATTGAATATCTTTTATCATGTGCATGAAAGGGTGATAGTTATGAGTTATACATAATTTTCATGAACTATTCATTTTGTATACTCATATTTTGTTTTCCTATATATGTATGCACTAAATTTCAAGTGGTATTTCCATTTTCATACATACATATATATGATTTAGATTGTGTTCATTTTAAATTGACATATATATTTAAGCACAAATTGTTTATGCTAAGCTTGACTTAATTCTAAATGTTATTTGGTATCTTGATAAGCTTATGGATTGATTTCAATTGGTATTAATTCGGTATCAAAATATATTTCATGTTTTACCTTCAACTGGTATCAAAAGCATACAATTGAATATCAAAATTTACTATTGAAATCAAATTTATTTTTTTGACTTTAAGAAATTTCAAAATTTTTTTTAAGTATTATCAAAAAAATTCAAATTTGTTTGATATGTATTGCTTATATGCAAGAGGAGCTTAACATCACCTTCATATATAAATTCATGTTGAGTGTATTTCACATATATATAGTAAAATTTGACCTCTCTTCCTTATGTGATATACGTGTGCAAGGGGAGCTTAACATCTCTATTATATTGTATATTATATTTTATATGGGTTAGGGTCTAAGCATCCCTTCTCCATGTAATGCATGTATGTAGGGAGAGCTAACTTAACGTCTCTCCTCTTCATGAATGTATATCGCATATATATCTTTATTGATTGTTTATCTTCACCCCTTTATTGATGAATTGACAAAAGGAGGGAGAAGAATTTAGAGAGTTAATATATGCATGTTTAATATTTGTTGTTTATACATATATATTTGTTTAGTTTATGAGCCTTCATTAAATATCTTTATGTTTATTGCTATGCATGAGTTAAGGAGGAGCTTCTATGAAGCTTATCTTTAATCCATGCATATATAACTCCATCATTTTTGTCATCATCGAAAAGGGGGAGATTGTTGGCCCAAAGGCCCATCACTCTGTTTTGATGATGATTAACTCATGTAGTTATAGTACTAATGATCTTGTGTCTATTTAGTTTCAGATATTTAATCAAGATCTTGTCAGTGTTTTGCTTCAATGAAAGATTTGAAAGATTCAAAGTCAAGTTTGATGCTAGCACGTGTTGATTCAAGAGCTCGCGCTTCAAGATCGCATCAAGTACTCAAGAAGAGTCTAGCTTTTTAGATCAAGGTTTGGACCTAGTCAAGAAGGAGAAAAAGATTTTCAAGAAAAGATTTTCAAGACTTGAGTCTTAGTTTGTAAGTATTACGATTTATTTTTAGATAAAATATAAAGGATAAATTAGTTGAGAATTGCTCAAGCTCACACACACACACAAAATTTATATAGTGTTTTCTTAAGAATAGTTTTGATTTTAGAAAATATTGTTTCAGTTTTGAGCTTCAAAGAAGATATTTATGTTTTATGAATAGAGTTTATCAAAACAAGTTTACATGTTTTATAAGTGTTAGATTTCATCCATACACATTGTTGGTTCAAATATTTAGAAAAACTTATTTGACGTTTTTATATTATGTGTTTGAGTTTTATATTTATCAAAACTTTATTTAGAGCTTATTGTCAAAAACATTGAAATTCATGTAATATGTGTAATGGATCATATCTATACACACTATACTTCAAAAGTGTCTTAATATCTGTTTTTGTATTTGGACAAGTTTTGAAAAAATCGGTTTTCATTTAAACGTTTGATTTGAAAAATACCAATTTTTGTTTAAGGTAAATTTCTATATCACAAAAATAGTTCAAAAAGTTTGTAATATGTGTTGATTTTTGATCACGCGTATTTGTACTTCAAAGTATTTCAATGAACTAATTTTTGTAAATTTTATGTGATTTTATGAGATTTTATAGGATGTTAAAAATCAAGTTTGAATCCCTAATTATCCCTGACCAGGCATTCTGGCGGTCGACCGATCGGTCGACCGAGCCAGAAGTCAATCGACCAAGCAGTCGACTGATGTGCATAGAAACGTGTACATTCCTTGGTTTGAGAGCCAATCGACCGGGCGGTCAACCGATCCAGAGAGTTTACTATCTGGATCTGGCCCCAGTCGACGAGCGGTCGACCGGCCAGAGAGCTTTGCTCTCTAGTTCATGCCTCGGTCGACCGACTGGTCGACTAACAGGTCAAGACATGGGTACAATCGACCGGGCGGTCGACCGAAACCCCAACGGTCAAAAATATGATCATTGGCCGGTCGACCAACAGGTCATCCGGCCTGGAGATTTGCCCCAACAACTAGTTTTTGTAGCTCTATAAAAGGGGGCTATTTTAGCTAGTTTTATACAAGATTTTGGAGAATTTTAAGAGCCAATTTTATCATCTCTCTAGGATTTTTCTCCACATGTTTTTAGGCTAAAACTTCATATCTAAAGGAGAGTTTTTTAAAGAGAGTTTTCAAAAGAGATCGATTTTAGTGAAAATCCTTCATAGTGTTAAAGGCGGGGATGTAGAGCAAGTGTGCTCGAACCTCGAAATAATTCTCCCATGTTTGTGATTGCTCATCTCTCTCTCACTTGTATTTATATATCTTGCATGCTTTATTTCTTACATCTTTATATGCTTGATATACTTGTGCTTAATTGTTATATGCTTGGGATTGTTTGCTCACACTTGTATTCAATCAAGAGTTCCATAGTGGCACCTCAACTCTTAATCTAGATGAATCTTAAGGAGATAGTCTAGAGCCCTTCACAAGGAATTCGGCTACACTCATTGGTTATACATTGTGTGTTTGCATTATAGTTTTTTGCTTGCATAAATAGTTATAATTCCACATTGTTGTGCATTAGATTAGCTTGTCACCTATTCACCCCCGTCTAGGTGATTTACAATATACAAAAATACACGATTTCTAAAAATACAAAGTTTGGTGATATTTTGCATGTTTGGTTTTGATACATGACTCATAATTTTTTCAAAATTTTATAATAAGTTTAGAACATGTATTTCATCACCTATACATTGCTACATTACCCTTGAACCAATACAAAATATATTGAAATTATTTGAAATTCAAAATCCATTTAGAAAATTTTTTCAGGCCAGAAACGTCGACCGACGGTCGACCGGTGACCATTTCAGACCAAAACGGTCGACCGCCCGGTCGACCGGGCTTTTGGCTAAGAGACGTGCACATTTTGTGCACATTGTCAGTCGGCCGCCGGTTGACCGCTAACCCTTGCGGTCGACCGATCGGTCGACCGATTAAGAGACCTAACTCTCGGTTACGGTCGATCCGACCGTGTCAATCGACTGACAGTTTAAGTTTCCATTTTGAACTGCGGAGTGGTCGACCACCCGGTCGACCGGAGCCAATGGCCTTTTTCTGGAAGACCTGTCAGTTGACACGGTCGACAGGCTATCAGATGGCCATAACGGCTAGTTTTAAATCTGTTTTTTTTTTAGTGAATTCCAATGGGCATTTTTAGTTTCCAAGTGTCCAAATGCACCCAAATGACCTGATATGATTTATAAATGATATTTATTCATTGTCTCTATATATGGGTCATGGTTTTGTTTTAGACAAGAAAAACACACAAGTTCACAAGTTTTCAAGTTTGTTTCAAAAGAGAAAAGTTTTTCTAGCTTTCAAGTTCTTTCTTTCCAAGCTAATTTCAGTTGGTTTAAACTCCTCTATTCTTTCTAATTGAATTTCATCTCTCACTTAACTTCTTGAGTAACACTTTATATTCTACTCTATAGGAAGTTGTAAGAGAGAGTGTTTGTGATCTTGTTAGATCACTAAGTGCTTTGTAACCTCAATTGGTTTATGCTACCTCTTGTGTAGAGGGTTGAGTCGGTGGAGTTGTGTACTCTGGTCTTGTGTAGACCAAATTATAATTTCTTTGTGTAAGGTCCCTTTGTGGAAGATCCCTTAGAAGATAGTGAATCCATCATAGTAATGAAGGCGGGGACGTAGAGCAGTAGCTCGAACCTCGAACAAATTCCTTTGTGTTGCGATTGCTTGTGTCTTGCTCTCTATTATTTTTTATTTTTTGTACTTGTGTAATTGTTCATCTTGCATTCTATAATTGTTTTTCATTTCATCATTTTTATTACCGGTCTATACTCATCTCAACAAGGAGGCAATTGAGCACCTCAACTCATTATCTAGAGGAATCAAAGAGAAGAAGTTCTAGAGCCCTTCAAGGGAAATTCAGCTTCAATTCTTATTTTGAGTGACCGTTTGCATATTCATCATAACTAGTTTTAAAGTTGCATTTGATTAGCAAAACACCTATTCACTCCCCTCTAGGTGAATTTTAATTGGTATCAAAGCATTGGTCTCTAGTTTTGGCTTAACAACCTTAGAGAGATCCTAATTGCTAATCACTTCTTTCACAAATTCATCTTCATCCACTGTAGTAAAAATGGCCGAAGGTATATTAAGGACCCTCCCAAGTTTGATGGTCTTAACTTTCCTATATGGAAGGTTAAGATGACCGTATTTTTGCAATCCTTAGAAAGTCGGGTTGCAAAAGCGGTGACTAAACCCATTAGTGTACCAATTGGTAATGAGGTCACTTGGTCTGGCATTGTCACTAAGGAGTTTGATGCAAATGCTAGGTACACTATGCCTCGCTTTAAGCTTTGAACGATAATGATATTGCTAGAGTCATCTATTGCAAATCCGCCTACGAGATTTGAACACACCTAATAGTTATACACGAAGGAACATCACAAGTTAAGAGAGCAAAAGTTGATCTCTTACGATCCCAATATGAAAATTTCACCATGCATGATAATGACACCATTGATGACATGGTAACAAGATTTACTAAATAACAAATGGTCTTGCTTCTTTAGGTGATGCCATTGACAATGATCAAAAGTAAGGAAGGTCATTCGGGAACTTTCACCCTCATGGAAAGTCATGGCTACTACATTAAAGGAGCTAAATGACAAAGAAGAGATGGAGCTCATTAATCTTATAGGAAATCTTAAGATCCATGAAATGGAGAGGAAAGAAAGAGAAGAGATGGCACCACAAAAGAGAAAGTGATCGCTTTCAAATCCACTCCCACCATCTCCGACGATGATGATGAAGAAGAGGATGATGAAAAATTCTTCCTCCTAGTGAAAAATGTAAGGAGGATGCACAACAAGACCAAATTTAACAATTGAAGAAGGTGGTAAGGGAAAGAAGACAAGAAGGATATATGCTTCAATTGCCGGAAGCCGGGCCACATGGTTACAGATTGTCCAGAGATAAAGAGCAAACTTTCAACCTCCAAGAAGCCCTATAAAAAGAAGGCTCTTAAAGTCACTTGGAACTCAGAGAGTGAAGCCGATGAAGAAGTGGATACAACACACATGTGTTTCATGGCTAATGATAATACATCTAAGGTAACATTTGAACCCTCACTTGATGAAAATGAATTAATAATGAATGAATTAGGAGAGGCTATTGAAGAGTTGTCTAATAACTGTGATTTTCTTTAAAAGAAGTATTTAAAATTGATAAGAAAAATCAAACTCTTCATAATAAAATTGTTATACTTCCAAAGAAAAAGATGATTTATCTTCCACACTCATATCCACACAAAAAGATTTTGATGCATATAAAATTTTGTGTAAAGAAAAATTTCACTAATTGATTAAAAATGAGATTTCGATTTTAAAAGATAAAATTAACTCTTTAGGAGATGTGTAAAAAAAATGTGAGTTTGATAAAACTAGGTTGGAGGCAATGTTTTCTAAGAAACATACTCCAAATAAACATGTTCATACTATACATGCTCATCATACCACATACCCACACTCTTAAATCACAACATAGACATACACATCATGTCAGACACACTACACACCAAGCATGTTCACACCCCACACTCCCATCATGCTTTTATTTATGGTAGAGTTTATTCACGCACTTATTGTGCCAAAAAGGTCACTTAACCAAATTTTTCTTTGATAGAATAAATGCTTCTAATGATCACATTTGGGTTCAAAATACTAACATTAAATGACCCAAGAAAATTTGGGTGCCAAAATCAACCAATTTGTTACTTGATATAGGTACACACCAAGGCTCCAAGACGTAGGGAGCGGTGGTATCTTGATAGCGGTTGCTCAAGGCATATGACATGGATATCAATAATTTTGCAACCCTATCAAGATACCATGAAGATGACCCCATCACCTTCGGAGATGATTCCAAAGGGAGAATTATCGGTATGGTAACATTAAAATTTGTTCTTCTCCCTTAATTGAAATGTTATTTTAATTGATGATCTTAAGCATAACGTCTTGAGTATTAGTCAATTTTGTAATAAAGGTTACAAATGGTTTTTGATGATTTTGCTTGCAATATTTTAGATGAACAAACCAATGCATGTGTACTTTCTGATTTTCGTGAAAATAATGAATACATGATTGATATGTCAAATTACAATGCAATGCTACATATTTAAATACCTTTAATGAAGACTCTTGTTTATGACATAGGAGACTTGGCCATGTTTCATTTGACCATCTATCTAGAATCAACAATGAGGAAGTGGAGAAAAGTATTCCTTGTTTGAAATTTGAGAAGGATCGCATTTGCGATTCATGCCATCTTGAAACAAACCAATTCCTCTTTCAAAACAATTAAGGATATCATGACATCAAGACCCTTAGAGTTAATTCATATGGATTTGTTTGGTCCAACTAAAATAAAAAGTATAAGTGAAAATCGTTTTGTCTTTGTTTTGGTTGATGATTTTTCTCTTTTTACATGGATTTTCTTTTTAGAGCACAGAGATTAAGCCTTTTCACATTTTCAAGTGTTTGAAAAAGAAAAAGATTTTTCGATTTTACGTATAAGAAGTGATAGAGGTGGGTGAATTCATTAACCACTCCTTTATCACCTATTGTGAAGAACATGGAATCAAACATGAACTGATCATGTCCTAGAACTCCACAACAAAATAGAGTCGTTGAAATGAAAAATCGTTCTCTTCAAAAATGGCTAGGATAATGATAAATGAATACGGATTCCCTCAATACTTGGGGCCTAGGCTATAAACACATCATGTTATATCTCAAATAGAATTTATTTTTGTAAAAATACTTCTAAAACTTCATTTGAAATTTACTATTTGAGAAAATCTAATGTTTCTTACTTTAAAATTTTTGGTTATAATGCTTTATTTTAAACACTAAAGACAATTTAAGAAAATTTGATGCCAACTCTTATGAAGCCATATTTGTTAGGTATTCAAATACTAGTAAGGCCTATAGAGTCTTCAATAGATCTACTTTGACTATTGAGAATAATACATGTCAAGTTTGAGGAATCTAATGTTTTGTGAAGAATGTTGTAGAGATTGATTCCTTAGGCGAAGACATGGAGAAGATAACCTTGAACGACTCACCTATAGAAGAAGAAAGCCAAAAATTGATATACAAGGTGAAGTTCAAGAGGTTGAAGTGGAACCAATGCTATACTTCCCAAAGATTGGAGATTTGCTTCAAATCATCTCAAGGACCTCATCATAGGTGATGTATCCAAGGGGTAACTACTCGATCTAAACTCCATGATTTATGTGGGCATTTTGCTTTTATTTCACACATTGAGTCCAAAAACATCCTTGAAACTGAGGCTGATTCATATTGGCTGCTTGTAATGCAAGAAGAGCTCAATCAATTTGAGCGCAACCAAGTTTGGCATCTTATTTCTAGACCCCATGATAGACCAACTATTGGTACTAAATGGATCTTTAGGAATAAGTTGGATAAGCTGGGTAATGTTATTAGAAATAAAACTAGATTAGTAACCCAAAATTACATCCAAATCGAAGGTATCAATTTTGAGCAAACCTTTGCACCCGTAACACGACTTGAAGTCATACGGATAACACTTGCCTTTGCTTCTTATAAAGATTTCAAACTTTTTCAAATGGATGTAAAAAGTGTGTTTTTAAATACTTTTATAGAAGAGGAAGAGTATGTTGAACAACCCCCTGGGTTTGTTGATCCTACACATCCGGATTTTGTGTGCAAACTTAATAAAGCTTTATATGGTTTAAAATAAGCTCCAGAGCTCGGTATGAAAGACTTTCAACTTTTCTAATTTCAAACGATTTTGTTTAAAGGTAAATTGATACCACTTTGTTTACAAAGCATGCAGATAGTGATATCCTAATTATTTAAATTTATATTGATGATATTATTTTTGGATCCACTAATGAAAAGCTTTGCAATCATTTGAATCATGCATAAAGAATGAGTTTGAGATGTCTATGATGGGAAAGCTAAACTACTTCCTTGGCCTCCAAATCAAGAAAAAGAGTGATGGGATCTTCATAAATCAAGTCATATACACAAGAGAACTTATCAAGAGATTTGGACTTGAAGATGCAAAATTAAGCAAGGCTCCCATGGCCACTACTACTAAGCTTGACAAGGATGAACAAGGTATAAATATAGACATTAAGCTTTATAGAAGTATGATTGGTAGTTTACTTTATTTGACGGCTAGTGGGCCGGATATTATGTTTAGTGTGTGTCTATGTGTAAGATTTCAACCTTGTCCTAAAAAGTCTCATTTAATTACGGTAAGCGCATTATTAGATATCTTAAGAGCACTATTGGAATGGGCTTGTGGTATCCGAAAAATCAAACAATTTTTCATGACGAGTTATTCGGATGCCAACTATGCCGGTTGTAGAGTGGATAGAAAGAGCACTAATGGTACTTGTCAATTTTTAGGAATTGCCTTGTTTCATGATCTTCCAAGAAATAAAATTCAGTATCCCTCTCAACCGGCGAGACGAAGTACGTTGCGGTTGGGGCTTGTTGTGCATAAGTCATATGGATGAAACATACTCTCCTTAACTATGATTTGCATTATGACCATATTAAAATATTTTATGATACCAAAAATGTAAATCAATATAGCAAGACCAAGCATATAGTATTCGATAACTTTCTTAGAGATCACTATGAGAAAGGCGATATTGAAATTTATTATGTTTCCATCAATTTTTAACTTGCGGACATTTTTACTAAACCACTAGATTATAATAGATTTTCATTCATTTGTGTTGAGTTAAATGTTTGTATTATAAATTCATAAGTTTTGAAAAGGTTTTCAATTTTTTTTAGTATTTTTCAAATTAATATCTCTTTTATATTGATGTCTTTACCCTTTTTGATGCATGACAAAAAAGGGGAAAGATATTTAAGTTATTAAGTTGTTTTAATATTCTATATCCATTCTCTATACCATGCTTATATATTGGTGTTGGAGGAGGAGGATGGAAGGATAGTAGGCTATATATGCATATTATTCTATATTGGTATCATCTTTATATATGCATATATGTGTGACTTGATTATATTGTCAAATCTATTAAAGTCATAATGGTTTCTTGTACTTGATAAATAGCATAACTTAAGGGGGAGCTTTTCGAAGCTCTTACCTATCTTTTATTTTAAATAACTCATATGTCTTGTCATCATCAAAAAGGGGGAGATTGTTGCCTAAATTACAATCATCGGTTTCATGGTTTTGATGATAACAAAAGATATGTGGTTATTTATACAAATCAAGTTCAAATGTTTAAGTTTATCTCAGGGTTCTAACGATTCAAGAAGTTTTCTTCCTCTAAAGGAAGGTGTTGGAAACTCAAGAAGGCTCAAATACGGATCAAAGCTCAAAGCACTCAACGTCGCTAATGGAGAAGCCTGGTTGAAGATGTTGTAGTCACCTAGAGCCTTTTTAGATATTAGTTTATTAAAGTGTAAATATAGTAGTAATGCTCAAGAAGTACACATACAAAATTACATGATTTTGAAAATACAAGTTTGGTAGTATTGATATTTTGCATGCTTGGTTTTGATACATGTTTCATAATTTTTTCAAAATTTTATAACAAGTTTAGAACATGTATTTTTTCAACTATACATTGCTACATTACCCTTAAACTAATACAAAATATTTTAAAATTGTTTGAATTCAAACCCATACAAAAAACTGTTTCAAGCCAGAACGGTCGATCGGACGGTCGATCGGTAACCATTTCAGGCCAAAATGGTCGACCGCCCAATCGATCGGGTTTTTGGCCAAGGGGCATGCACGTTTGTGCATGTTGTCGATCGATCGACTGGTCGACCGCTGACCCTTGCACTCGACCGATCGTCGACCGACTGAGAGACCCTAACTCTCGGTTAGGGTCGGTCGACTGGGTCGGTTGACCAATAGTTTAAGTTTCATTTTGAACTACCGAGCGATCGATCGCCCGGCCGACTGAATCCAATGGCACTTTTCTAGATGACCAGCCGATCGACCGACAGGCTGCCAGATGGCCATAACGGCTAGTTTTTTAATCTGTTTTATTTTTAGTGAATTCCAACAGGCATGTTTGGTTTCCAAGTGTCTAAAAACACCCCAAATGACCTGGTATGATTTATAAATGATATTTATTCATTGTCTCTATATATGGGTCATGGATTTTGTTTTAGACAAGAAAAACACACAAGTTTATAAGTTTTCAAGTTTGTTTCAAAAAGAGAAAGTTTTTCTAGCTTTCAATCTCCAAGTTCTTTCTTTCCAAAACTATTTTCAGTTGGTTTTAAAACTTCTCTATTCTTTCTAACTAAATTTCATCTCTCACCTAACTTCTTGAGCAACACTTCATATTCTAGTCTATAGAAAGTTATAAGAGAGAGGTTTGTGATTTTGTTAGATCACTAAGTGCTTTGTAACCTCAATTGGCTTTGTGCTACCCTTATGTAGAGGGTTGAGTTGGTGGAGTTGTGTACTCTGGTCTTGTGTAGACTAAGTTGTAATTCCTTTGTTTAAGGTCTCTTTGTGGAGATCTCTTAGAGGATAGTGCAATCCTTCATAGTGGTGAAGGCGGGGACGTAGAGCAGTGGCTCAAACCTCGGAACAAATTCCTTTGTGTTTGTGATTGCTTGTGTGTTGCTTTATTATTTTTATTTTCATACTTGCGTTATTGTTCATCTGCGTTCTATAATTGCTTTTATTCTTCACTTTCATTACTGGTCTATACTCATCTCAACAAGGGCAATTGAGCACCTCAACTTATTATCTAGAGGAATCAAAGAGGAGAAGTTCTAGAGCCCTTCACGGGAAATTAGGCTTCAATTCTTGTTTCGAGTGACTGTTTGCATAATTCATCATAAGTAGTTTTAAAATTGCATTTGATTAACAAAGTACCTATTCACCCCCTCTAGGTGTATTCACTCCAAGCCTAATAAGAGTCTATCAACGATCTCAAAAGGAAATAGCTCTCTTGCTTGAAAAGCAGAAGAGGAAGTTGAAAGGCTAAAAATCGGTGCTTCTTCCAATAAAAACAAGGGTAAAAAGAAAGAAGGTGAAAAGTTTACTTTTGAACACTCTAATGGCAATGAAAATAACTTCAGATATGAAAATCTTAAGTCTTCTTCTGAAGAACCAGAAATTCAGAAGCCGAAGATATCATCATGCCAAAAGGATGAATAAGCTTGAAAAACGCCTGGAAGCCATCACAAATTGAGGTGATCTTTAGGAAGTTGGGGTGATCAGACCCTAGCTGGTTGAGTGGGATGCTGCTCCCTACCCTCCCGGATATAAGGCACTAACTTTGCACACTTTTGATGGCAAGGGCTCACCGAACCAGCATATGTACTACTGTAAATCCCAAACTGAGAATGTAGTATCAAATGATGCTATCATGGCTCATTTATTCATCGGCACTCTCAAGGGGGTTGTCTTTGAATGGTTCATGGAGCTTCTTATTGGCTCTATCAAGAAATGGCCGACTTGGAGAAGTTATTTCTGGCTCGCTTCTTCAAAGATGACACAGAGATATTTGTGCAAACTCTCCTCCCCACAAAGCAAAATAAAAGAGAGTCGATCAAGACGTGTGTAGAGAGATTTGGAGGTATGGCACTCTGATATCCAAGCAGCACTCTGATATCCAAGCAGCATGACTCCGTCTACATTGGTAAAAAGTTGCCGCCACAACCTGCAAACTGCGCTCCTGCCTCCTCAATAGGAATAGCTGAATATCACACTTCGAAGCAACTCGTCTTGCATGGTGAACAAGCAAAGGAGATCGTCACGAGAATCAAGGCTGAAGGAAAAAAAAGTAAGTCTAAACTGGAAATTGATGAGGCACACGCCGAAGAAATCTTTTCAATCAAAAAGAAAGGATACCCTGACAACAGAGACTACATCCTCTACCAAACCTCAACCGGCTCTAGGGGGTAATACATCAAGCCAAGCACGCACTAACAAGCGATACTCCTTCAAAGATGAGCACGTCATCTCCCTGTTCATGTTGCTTCACAAGAGCAACTTAAGCTACCAGAAGCAAAACGCCCTGAAGAGGTAGGTAAAAGACGGATGATTCCAACTGCTATTTGTATCACAGATTGGTGGGACATCCTACCAAGTGTTGCTACATCTTCAAAGATGTTCTCCAAGTTATAATCGATGCGGATATGTTCAAACTCTGCCCAGAGCAGAAGAAGGTGACCGCTAATATGACATCCCTTTAAGTTGGCAAGGATCTCCCGTTAGCACCAACTAAAGTGGTTCCCATCCCGAAAAGGGAACTATAGGTGATAAATATTGATCCCCACAACAAGAAAGAGAATGGTCTCATCCATGTCACTGCTCCTCATGGAGAGATAATGTGGGTTCACCCTAATATTATTGAAAGCCAGCAATGGACTACAATGACTAACAGAAAGTCTAGAGGTAAGGCCAAAGCATCTTCTTGCAATGTGGTCAGTGTTTCTTCAAGAGAAACTGAGGAAGGTGTTGCCTTTCTCACAGATTCAGAAGAAGAGGAGTTTGTTCTCGCTGTTATCAAGATGCCCCCCCATATTCAAAAATTATTCTAGCAAACAGTATTTGAAAAAGTACAATGAGGTAATGGCTAGTCTCTCTAAGCCAACTAAAGAGACAACTGAGCCACCCATGAAGCAACCTGTGAAGAAACAGAAAGAGCTCCGCTATACCAAAGCTCTTCAAAAAGACTATGCGGAACGATCGCAACTCCCCTTCCACTTTGATGTCTTGGATCAGCTTGCCAACATTCCTGTCCGGATCACTCTCTATTAGCTCTTAAGACTCTCTAAGTCTATGAGGAAAGATCTTAGAGAAGCATTAGAAGTCTCAAAGGCTTTCATAACCAGATTCCTATTATGCGCAAAGAGGAAGACGACAAACACTATCATCAGATCTCTAAGCATTTCTCATGCATCACATTTACTCCGAATGATGTGTAGATCAAGGAAATATGACAGACTTGTATTACATAGGGTACATGGATCATTTGAAGTGAGTCGCATTCAAGTTGATCTAGGATTCGCGTTGAGAATTATACTTCGCAGGGTAATGTAACACTTGGGGATCCTACTCATCGGCTGAGTGACGTCCAAACTATCATCTATGGTTTCAACGCCAATGGTACGCGCCTGATGGGTAAGATCAAACTCAAATGCCAGATCAAAGACTTGAAGTCTGAGGTGACATGTTATTTCATTGATGCTGACACGTCCTACAACTTGCTGCTGGGATGACCATGGATTTATTGCAACTCCATCATCCCGTCCACCCTTCATTAGGTGATAAAATATGCCGAATGAAGGAGAAGAGAATGTTGATTGCTAAAAATCATCCGTTCAAGGGGGTAGATAACTACTTCACAGACTCCCTCCTCTACCAAGACTCTCTCGAGGCTACTGAGGATCCATCTCCAGAAGATCCTAACTCAGGCAACGAGGCTGATACTGAGCCGAAACTAGAAGAAGAGTGTCTCTGGGAAATAAACTCTTTTATAATGAGCATTGATAAGATCAATTTTAACAACACCGCTGATGTTGAAGGCGAGTAGTTTATTAGAAAATTTAGATTTGGCCTACCTTTCTGTGTTAGCTTCTGATTATATACCGTCAGATACTAGTACTGATGTTGATAGTGATCATGTATCCGCAATGTGTACTCTAATAATTTCACACATATTCAACCTATTTATTATTACATCCCCATATTTTATTATAATAAAACTTTGCTATTTAACCTTTTTAATGTCTAATGGTATGTAGGATAATTAATGGAGAAAGAGAAGAAATCGTCCAATTTATCCTAATTAATCCAGATTAATTAGGATTTATTTGGCTAGCTTGAAGAATCAACAGGGATATTACCAAATTCAGAAATTCAGAGATAATTCTATTTATATACTATAGGATAACAGAAAAGATAGGGTTTTACAGCTAAAAATGCAACTCTAGATAAAACATGTTTGCCGCAGAAACACGGCTACGGCCGCGACTCTGCGGGCAATGATATTTCTGTTGGTGGAGCGATTTGACCCCATCCACAACTGCGCTCTCCTCTCTTCATTTCACTTATAAATACCATCACTACAGAAGGCAGACGGGCACCACTTCAGCAGAGAGTTAGGATTAGATTTTTTTTTTTAGTTTAACTTAGGATTTTTGTTTTTATTTTTTATATAATTTTCTGTTTTCTTTATAGCTTGGGTTAGAGAGAGTTTTATGAGTAAAAAAGAAAGTTATATTGAGAGTGACAGTCAATGTAATTTTCTTCCTTTTCTTCATTGTTATTCAAATTTAATTAATCGCTATTTTTATGTTATTTTTTCCTTATTTTTGCTTTACCTCTGAGATGACTTGTATTCTAAATGAATCCGATAGCCTCGAATATATCTTTTCCTTGCAAGTGCCAGTGATAACTTATGGTGAAGGATATCTATTTCTAGGCATGTAATAGTTTTGTATTATTTTATACTTGAACTTTTGTTTGATAGGCCGATTTGGAATGGGAAAGATCCTACATGCCATGTTGTGATCGCTTTCAAGCCAAGGTAAGTCGTTGCAACGGATCCAAGATAAAGCAAGCGTCAAAGAGGTAAGCGAACTTTTATGTTCTTTCTTTGTTTTTCCTAGTTTAAAACTATCTTAAAAACCATAAAGATTTTTCCTCTTTTATTTCTTATTCTTTTCTTAGTTCTTCTTTTAACTTTAAAATGATTTCAACTAAAAACCAACACCATTTTCTTCTTATATCTTCTCTTCTTCTATAACACTTTTCTCTTCTTCTTTTTTAAAAAAACTAAAAAGAAATGTTTTAGCCGGTATTAGTAAACTAAGAAAGATTATTTAACGCTTCCATCGCAAACCTTCCTTGTGGATCATAATCCGTATAGCCACTTGCTATAGACGTAGTATTGAGGAACTTAGCACATATCTAAACTCTATATTTTCTTATGCAGGTTCAGCCTCGATCAAATTTGGCGCCGTTGACGGGGAGGGACAGTAATTTTTCTTTTTAATAATGGTTAATTCTTTCTCCTTTGTTTTTGTATGCAAGGGCTAATTTCAGAAAACTAGTAGCTGCAGTGGATATATATTATACCTGAGCCTCTACTCTTGAAGCAGAGCTCAGGAGACCTAACTTTTGTCACGAAAGCATGGCCAGAGCCGCATTTGGCAGCAAGATAGGAAGGGATGCTGACCTGCTTTCTTGCAGGTTGCTTGAATTTCAGAAATTAACTCTCTGCAGTTAGTTGTTTATCTATTTAACTTACTTTGCTCACTGTTTCTAACTCAACATTAAAATATTATTCATAATTGATAAAAAAATGTTTAGACATTGCATTTTAGTCATTTATGTAATTTCTTATATTTTCATTACTATTGAAGAGTGCCGGAGCAAAAGTACGTGTGCATAGCATGTAGTATAGGAACACTTTTGAATTATTTATATTGCATAAGTTTTGATTTTTACTATATATTAGTACACTTGCACTAAAATGATTAAGAGCATAACCTGTAAACATACCCTTCCTTAGCCTAAAGGTCATCTCCTCACCTATTAACCCAACCTAACTAAAACTGAGTAGATGTTGGCCCTAGGGTCATCTCAAACTTATTAGGAGATTGACCTAAGGAGGAAGTTATTAGAGTTTAACTTTAGTCAAATCGATGTCAAAGGTTGGGGATTAAGAGGCGAAGCCTCAAAGAACAATAATTAGGCTCGTTGCTCAGGCACGGATACCTTCCACTGATTTTACCCCTACCTGACTGATTAACTTGTGGTCAGATTACTGCAATATACCTCTTGTGAGCAGCCAACCAGTTAGGAGTCATCTAGGTCTAAGGTCTACACTGACATAGGCTAGATTTTTCCTTTGTTTTTTGTTTATTTATTTGCTTTGTTTGTTCTTATGTGATATGGATTATAACAATAATTCTTCCAAAGCAAATGCAAATTTATATTTCACCCTGACCTCTTTTTCGAATATCAACAACCCGACATTACATAATTTTAACCTATGCCAGATTGATTTTATCTGAATCAACAAATGTCCCAACCCAAAAATTATGAACAAGATTGGAATAATCATCATCATTCTTCAACGAGTCAGTGGGGATATAATTACCCCGAGTCATACGATCAACCACCTTTTCAACATTCAGCTTCATATGCTCTTTTCTCAAAACAACCATTTGAAGAAAAATCCGAGTTAGAAAAGTGTTTTGAAAGCCTTGCTTGGGTCCGTATAACAATTTCAAAACTTGACGGACTCAATAATCTCACAAAATTTTCAAATCCAAGATCCATACTCAAATTTTCAAGTTCCACTACCACGAGAAGAACCTTGTGACTTCGAAAAGAGTATGAAATACATGATTCAAGCCAAAATTTATTTACCAAATCCATCAATAAGTTAGAAGCACAAATAAGTCATTTGGTCAACACAATGAATGATAAGAATGAGAAAATTCTACCTAACGTATTATTGACCATTCTCAATTCCCCAAACCATATTGATAGGAACCAAGAATCATGGTGTCTTGGAGACTTTGACCAAGATGCAATTTTATCACACCAACTTGAACTTGACCAATTCCAAACCATTGACAAATTGGTAAGTTATCACTTCAAGAAAATTGAACTTGATTATGAAAGTGACCCCGATCCCCAACTTATTCAGTACCAATTTTCGAATTCATATTGACTTCGGTATCCTTACCCGATTTGGATCCAATTCTCGAGCTAAAACTAATTCTCGTACCTATAAATTTAGAACATGAACCACTAATTTTGGATAGTCACATTTCATTGCTGGTAAAAGAATGTGAATTTCAATTATTTGATTTGAACCCAACTTTTGAATCAAATCCGAATTTCAAACCTAAACTTAATTTAAGTCATATTCCTGAGTCAGTATTGGCTCCCGAACATTTCACTCTGGAGCCCAAATCATCCATTTCATCGAATCACATTCTTTATTGAACCAAGGTATAGACCGTTATGACTGTGAGATAATATTCCAAGACTAGTCATATAACTGGGATAAGTTTAATGTTAGGATCTTGCATGATTCTATTTAGTTTAGGGGTTGTAAAACAATAAATAAGAAAGAGATCATTAAATGTGGGTTTTTTGAAACTCCACATTATTTAGACTGGGCAGTAATGCTTGGCCTAATCCTGTTGCCCAAGGGTGCACTCCCTAGTTTTGTTTTGATGATTTACAAATAACATAGAGTTATAAGGTACTAATCAAGTTCTAGTGTTTCTAAGTTTTCAGGTATAAAGAGTTTGGAAGAAGATTATTCTTCCTCATAAGAAAGGTTAAGAGACAAGTTAACTCAAAGAAAGGATTCAAGCTTTGAGAAGCCCTCCATGATAAAGACTTGAAGCTTTTGTAATCTCTGTTATAAGACCTTAGTATGTTTAGTTATGGTGTTGAAATTGATGTTCAAAAGAAGACACATACACATTTTCCAAAAACAATTTTTGTTTTCGGTATTTTTGTTCTAACGAATTTTTCAAGAGATAGATATTTTGTCTGGTCCATATTTTTCTTTGATTTTTAAATTAGCCTCATACAAGTTTTCTTGAAACCCATATGTTACCAAAACATGTTGTACACTTATATAAGTATTTCAAAAATGAGTTCTATTTCAAATTTGTTATTTACATTGATATTTGGACTTGGTCGGTCGACCGCCCAGTCGACTGTCAGTTGTGCTCAGTGTTTTCTACACTGGTTCAGTCGATCGAACAGTTGACCGAATGTGCACAGAGTCACTTGGCTTTTGTGCAAGTAGATCGTCCGACCGAGCGGCCACACTGATTTTCATATCAGGACTTTCTGGATTGTTTGACCGATCAACAGGTCGACTGATCATCTACTTTAGTATTTTATGTTTTAGCCTATCGGCCAACTTTTTTTGAGCTTTATTTCTCCATTCAAAACCTAAAGAGAGAGTTTGTGACCTTTGTGGCTGCTAATAGATAGCTAACCTCATTGGCTTTGTGCTACCACTTGTGTAGAGGGTTGAATGTTGGAGTTGTATACTCCGATCATGTGTAGACCTATAGTTCCATTGTGGAAGTTCTTTTGTAAAAGATCCTTTGTGGATAGTGAAATCCTTCAAGCGGTGAAGGCGGGGACGTAGAGCTTGGTGCTCGAACCTCGAAACAGATCTCTTGTGTTTGCGATTGCTTTCTCTCTTGCTCTTACTCTATCTCAATTGCTTAGACTTGTGTTTTAGTTTCATTGCACTTGCTATTCATCTCTTTTTTCATTCATACTTATCAGGTTAACCTCTCTCAATTAAGAAGGCAATTAAGCACCTCCTAAAGGAATATAAAGGAGAAGCTCTAGAGCCTTTAATTGGAAATTTAACTTCACTTCTTGACTTGACTTGATCGTTTGCACTATTCATTTTTAATCGTTGCATTTTCGCATTTGATTAGCATTACACCTATTCACCCCCCCCCCCCCTCTAGGTGTACTTTCAATTAGTATCAAAATCTTGAACTCTAGTTTGTGGTTTAACTACCTTAGAGAGATCCACTGGCTGGTCACTTATTCATTGCATCATTTGCTTGTTTTCTACACTAGTATCTATGGCCGTAGGAATGAAGACTCCATTCAAGTTTGATGGTCTTAACTTTGCCATATGAAAAGTTAAGATGACCATTTTCTTACAATCCCTAGGAAGTCAGGTTGCAAAGGTGATCACACACGTGCGTTGCATGTTTTCATAACATATGTGTCCCATTTCTGCATTTTTATTTAAATAAAATTCTGCTATTAATGTATTTTAATGTCCAGTGGCGTACAGGGTAATTAAGTAAGAAAAGAGCGAGAATGTCAGGTTTATCCAATAAATCTAGAAGTTCAAAAGAAAGGGGATTGATTTAAATGTAGATTTTGCAGAAGCTATCTTATCTGAAGACCGGGTATATCAGATGAGATAATACCAATTAAAATTAAAGCAAAAACAGACTTTTGAAGACCCCAGTCGATTTCACGAAAGATAAATGGATATCTCAAAAATTCTAGAAGACAAATTGAAAATCCAAGAGGTTAAATAGATAGAGAGAAGATCAATCAATTAGATGAATCAATCATATTTGGAGATAAGGAGGAAATCCAAGTAAATTCGAAGTTCTAAATCAATTTAGACTTGAATTCAAACTGTATACATTTTAGTATTTTAATCATAACTTTCACTATTGAAAACCAAATCTAATGATTTAAGATGATCCAGAAGGAAAACAAGGGCTACAATTCTTATATTGATCACTCTTTCCAATCTATCATTTGATAAATGATATTCAGTAATCAACATGCCAACAAGCTGCAGATTAGAATTGAATTTTCACATAAAATTCTAAATAAATCAAATCAAGTTTGTACATAAGGGAAGGATTCAAATTCAAAAATAGCCAGTTCCCCCATCTCTCCACTCGTCTCCCTATCTATTTCTTCCCTATAAATACCCCACACATCAGAGGCAGAGGAGGAAGACTAGGAATAATCTTTTATTTGCTTTTTAAGGTTTAGGATCGTTGTTAGATAGTTTATGAGAAGCTGTATCTCAGTTCTTAATCTATAGTTTAGTTCAGAAATAAAGTGAGATTGACAAAGAGTGATTGTAATCTGAAGTTGAAGTGATATCAATAAAGATTTGATGAACTTCTTTTCTTTTTCAACTCACGGGTATGTTGCATTTTATTTCACTGTTCACTTTTTTAGTAATGAGTAGCTAAATCTTCTCTTTTTGTGCTCACTGATCTCTCCTCTCTAGTATTGATTCTGGATCGATATTAATGAAAAAGACCTAATTGAACCATTTGAATGCCTTAACTAAGCATTACTTATTGTGAGTGTTCTTGAAGGCACAAGAGAATAGGATTAGATTTTGGACTTAATCTTGAAATTAATCACTAAAAAGAACTTATTTTTATTTCATGCTTTCTTTATTACTTTGATGGTTTAACATTCAACTCAAAAAAAGTTTTTAAACTAAAGTTTGATTTCTAAAATAAACCATCTTATGTGTTTTACTTGATCTCTTTTAAATACAAGACTAAACTTTTTACGTATGATCTCATTGAGGCACTTGAACTTTCAAGAGAAGAATCTAGAGTTGGGTAAATATTAGTGAGCCCGAATCTCTCTTTATTAAATACAAACAAATACACATCTTCAAGCTTCTTAAAAAAATTATTTTTTTTAAAACCTATTCTAATCTTTAATTTTTTTTAAATTAATTTTTTACTCTCCATCTTCTTTTTCATCTAAAAAATATAAACACTAAAACTTGTTTTTTCTCAAAATACTGAAAAGCTTGCATCGCACTTCTCCTCGTGGACACGATCCGTTAGCCCTAAACTACACGGTATTTCTCTTAAATTTCTCAATCAATTTTGGCGCCGTTGTTGGGGAGGGAACGGTATTCTTGTGTTTTAACAAGTTTGGTGTTTTATTTCAGAGTTAAAGAAATCAAATTGAGTATTCAAGCTTTTCAGAAGAAGACTTGTGATCTTGTACCCCTACTCTAGAAAGTAGCAAACAAGATTTTAAGAGTTTGCAACAAAAACACAATTTATTGTGGGACTATCAAAAACTCTTTCTTTCAAGACATATTGCTCTGCAAAAATAAGCTTTCTTTAATACTAGTTTTCTATATTTGATTATCTCACAACCCTATTTTTAATCTAACAGTAATCTGATTGATTGTGCCAATTGCTTAAAAAACGTTTAGATTTGCATTATAGGCATTTGTCTAATTACGTTTCTTTTTTATTATTATTGAAGAAAACGGAGACAAGGTATGTTTGCATAGCATCTGGCATGGGAACATTCTTGGATGATTTACTTGTTTTTTGATTGTTACTTGCTTTATACTTGCACACTTGAACAATCAATCTTAAGGGCAAAACCCAACACAAGATAAGGTGGGGAAGTCATTACCTTTCCTAAGCCCACAAATCATCTCCAAGCACTCATCAACCAAAGCCTAATTTAAAATCTGATAGACGTTGGCCTTAGGGACATTTCAAACTCATTAGTAGATTATCCTAAGGGGGACGGTGTTCGAATTTGACTCCTGCCAAATCGGTGTCAAAAAATAGGGATTGAGGGGCAAAACCCCGAAGGCTAGTGAATTGGCTTAATTAGGCCCATCGCTTTTGCATGGATACCTCTCACCAATTTTGCTCTGACCTGGCGATTAGCTTGTGGTTAGAGTCTGCATTATACCTCCAGTGGATAATCAGCCAGTTAGAAGTTGTTTAGGGCAAGGTTCACCTTAGATTAGGCTTGGTTATTTGTCTTTGTTTTTTTTATTGACTATTGGTGAACTTGTTTGTGGTAATATTTGTATATGCAATCATGGTCGAGAGACCCAAACACATTTAGGTTAACTAGAACACATCACCACCTAAATAAGAACCAAAATCAGATCCGATTATGGCTCAACCAACATCATTGCAGGATAGGTTCTACCCCACGAGAACCTCAATTCCATCTTGTATTCAACTTCCATCGGTTGGTGAACATAACTTTGAGCTCATGCCTCAGTTCATCAGTACACTCCCTAAGTTTCGTGGCTTAAAATTCAAAGATACTTATTTCTTTATAAGAGAATTTGAGGAAGTATGCTTAATGATGAAAATCCCACACCTTGTAGATGATGATATTAGGTTGAGATTTGTCCCATTTGCTCTTAAGAACTTAGCAAAGAAATGGCCATACAGCTTAGCGATCGGTTCCAACACATCGTGGGATGGTTTCATCAAGGTCTTCTTGAAGAAATTCTACCCAATTCACAAAATCGCTCTCATTAGGAAGAATATCATGCAGTTCAATTAAGAACCTAGTGAACCGTTTTGGAGTTATTTTGAATGTTTCAAAGACCTCCTTGTCCAATGTCCACATTATGGAATAGAGAAGTGGCGATAATGCCAATTCTCTATGACAGTTTAGACTACTCAACCAGCCCTCTTAGAAACCATGTGCCAAGGGATTCTTGCAAAAGGATGAGAATGAAGGATGTAATTTGTTTGAGAATCTAGCTGAAAAGACCATCCAATGGGAACCGACTAATGAAAACTTTAGGAATTTAGGCTCCTTCTCTTCAAAAGGAGGTCTCCATTCCATTAAATCATCCATAACTCTAGAGGCTAGAATAGCAAACCTAGCGAGAAGCTGGAATCTTTAGAAATTAAGGAACCAATTCCAGTCAATCAAGTCATCCCAATTTAATTTTCAACTCCGGGCTGCACTTATTGTCAAGCCATAAATCATGTGTTTGAGAAGTGTCCAGTATTCCAAGCTCAACAACAATTTCCTGAACCAATGAATGCGGCCTTTTCAAAGCCCAACAATAATTCTTACACACTAAAGTACAATCCTGGCTGGAGAAATCACTCGAATCTCTCATAGAGCCAAAACAATAATGACCACTTAAGGTCAAATCATTCAAACCACTCCCAACATTCCAATCATAATCATAATCCTTCCTATCATCAACCCAATTACCATCCCAATCATAGTCATCAATCTAATTCCTTTAATTATCAACAGAACTTTGCTAACCATGCTCCACAATCTTCTTTCTAAAATCCTCCACTAGAAAAAAGAATGACTGATTTTGAAAAGACTGTGGAAGGTACATAAAGAACTATGAGTCCCTCATACAAACACTGCAGAACAATAATGTACAGGCCACAATGAGTTAGAGGTTTAAATTGGTCGGCTAGCTAATTCACAAAATGAGAGGCCCAAGGGTACTTTTCCTAGTCAACTATTAATGAACCCACGAAATTCTAATCAAGGTAATTTGGCTGAGGATTAATAGTTTAATCAATGTAATGTTGTTCATATATTGAGATCGGGAAAGAAAGTTGATAATCAAGTGTCTATACCACCCAACCCCATTCAGCACAACAACACGCAAACATCCACTTCATTTAGTTCCAATCCATTCCAATCTGAACAGTCAAAAAAAGATAAGTCAGCTAGTCAGGTGCACAAGCCTATAGTACTATTTCCTAATAGGCTGAAGAACAACAAGAAAAATCCATACGTGAATAAGATAACTGAGATCTTCAATCAAGTGAAGATAAATGTGCCACTTCTTGATGCAATCCAACAAGTCCCATCTTATGTAATTTTTTAAGGACAAGTGCACCAAGAAGAGAAAGACTAATGTACCCAAGAAAGTCTTCTTAGCCACTAACATTAGTGAGTTACTGTCGGGTCTGATCCCTGTAAAGCACAAGGATCCCGGTTGTTCCACCATTGCCTACACTATAGGACAAGTTGAGATTAGTCGTGCACTTCTTGACTTGGGGGCAAGTATCAACTTGCTTCCTTTCTCAGTTTATCAACAACTCGGGTTGAGCGATCTTAATCCAACTTAAGTCAGGAACAACTGGCTGACTGTTTAGTGAAAGTTTTCAAGGGAGAAATTAATGATGTTTTTATCCAGGTCAGAGAGTTTATCTACCTCATTGATTTTATAATTCTTGAGACACAACCTGTGTCCAATCCTAAGGCTCAAACTCCCGTTATCCTAGGGTGCCCATTCCTTGCTAATGCAAATGTTATTATCAACTGTAGGAATAGGTCCATGAGGTTAATTTTTGGAGACATGACTAGAGAAGTCAATGTCTTCAACCTCGAAAAGCAACCCCATTATATTGAGGATCAAACATTTGAAGTTAATCTTATTAAGAACTTGACTCGCGAACATGGAGAAGAATTGGACCTAGAACCTGATTGTGACTTCGAGTTAGAGTCTGAAGACTTTAACCTAGATCATATTGTCGAGTCTGCTGTGAACTGGGCCTCAAATTCTATTTCACCAAATGTGGAGACAATAAACTTGACTCCTCCTTCCAATGAGCCTTCCCCTTCCTTAGAGTTGAAAGCCATGCCACTAATCCCAAGTACGTTTATCTAGGCGAACAAGAGACTTTTCCTGTCATTATTATATCCCATTTAATGATAGGGAAGAAGAGAATCTTAAAACAATTCTTAGGAGAAATAATAAAGCAATTGGTTGGACTATGATTGACATAAAGGGATTGAGTTCAGCCATACTTCAACATCGCATTCATCTCAATGAAGAAACGATACCAAAAAGAGACATGCAGCGTAGGTTAAACCCTATAATGTAAGAGGTTGTTCATGCTGAATCGTGAAACTCTTAGATAATGGGATAATATATCCCATTTCTGATAGCCAATGGGTCAGTTCTGTCCACGCAGTTCAAAAGAAATCTAGTTTCACCATGGTAGAAAACGAGACCAAAGAGTTGGTCCAAACTCGACTTCCCATGAAGATTCGAGTTTGCATCGACAATAGGAAGCTAAATGCAGCAACTCGTAAGGACCATTTTTCGCTTCCCTTCATTGACCAAATACTTGAACATTTGGCAAACCATGAGTATTACTGTTTTTTAGATGGTTACTCAGGGTATAATCAGATTCCCATTGCTGCAGAGGACCAAGAAAAGACCACTTTCACATGTTCATTTGGGACATTTGCTTAGCGCCGATGCCTTTCAGTTTGTGCAATGCCCCAGCAACGTTTCAACGTTGCATGTTGAGTCTTTTCTCTGATATGGTAGAACAATTTTTGGAAATATTCATGGATGATTTCTCTATTTATGGAGACTCATTTGATCAATGTCTTCACCATCTCGAACTCGTCCTCCAACGTTGTGCTGAGAAAAATCTAACACTGAATTAGGAGAAATGCCACTTCATGGTAAGACATGGAATTGTCTTGGGACGTGAGATTTTAAGAATCGAATTGAAGTGGATAAAGCCAAGTTGAGTTCATGGCTAAGCTCCTGGTGCCAAGTGTGTTAAAGATATCCGATCCTTCTTGGGACATGTCAGTTTTTATCGTAGGTTCATTAAGGACTTAAGCAAAATTACTAGACCCTTAACTAACCTTTTAGCTAAGGATATATCCTTCACTTTAGATAGTGGATGTCTTAATGCTTAGGAGAAGCTGAAAAACGAGCTTATTTCTGCACCAATCATCTCTGTACCAGATTGGTCAAAGCCGTTTGAAATCATGTGTGGTGTTTCTGATTTTGCTATAGGCGTTCTCTTAGGACAACGCATTCATAACTAGCAGCACGTGATTTACTACTCAAGTAAGACTCTTTGAACTGCACTACAACCGAGAAGGAATTCTTGGCTATAGTATTTGCATTAGAAAAATTCTATCCTTACTTACTTGGGTCCAAAACCACCACCTTCGCCGATCATTCGGCGCTAACATACCTTATGGCGAAGAAAGATGCTAAGGCCTAACTAATTCGTTGAGTCTTACTTCTTCAAGAATTCGATCTCGAGATTTGAGATAAGAAATGTGTAGAAAATGTCATTGCTGACCACCTCTCGCGCATCCCAAACTCACCATGCAATGAACTATCCATCAATGATAACTTTCCTGATGAATAACTCTTAGTTGCCTTTAGGGAACCTTAGTTTGCTGACATAGTAAACTACTTAGTCACGAACCAAACTCCATCTCATTGGTCTAAACAAGGCATCTACCAGTTCTTATCTCAAGTTTGATATTTCTTCTGGGAGGAACCATATCTTTTTAAGTATTGTTCTAACTAAATCATTAGGAGATGCATTCCCGATGAGGAGATTAAGAGTGTTCTGTCTTTTTGTCACGAGCTTGCATGCGGTGGACACTTAGTCCCCGCAAAACTACTGAAAAAGTGTTGCAAAGTGGGTTCTATTGGCCCACTTTCAAAGATGCATTTGAGTTTGCAAGAGGCGCCATAGATGCCAAATGGTAGGAAGGATTTCTAAGTGAAACATGATGCCCCTTAACCCAATTGTAGAAATAGAACTGTTTGATGTTTGGGGCGTCGACTTTATGGGTCCATTTCATTTGGGAACCAATACATATTGGTTGTTGTGGACTAGAAGCCATTCAAAGTAAAACTAATGACAACAAGATTGTCATCAAGTTTTTGAAAGAGAACATCTTCTCGCACTTCTGAACCCCTTATGCTATCATCAGCAATAATGGCACCCACTTTTGCAATAAATCCTTCGAAAGTCTTATGCGAAAGTATGCCATCACTCATAAATTGTCCACATTCTATCATCCTCAGACTAGTGGGCATGTAGAGATCTCCAATAGACAAATTAAGCTTATTTTGGAGAAGACCGCGAACCAAAGCAGGAAAGACTGGTCCACCAAACTGGTAGATGCCTTATGCGCCTACAGGACCGCTTTCAGACAATTCTAAGAATGTCTCCTTATATATTAGCTTTTGAAAAGGCTTTCCACTTGCCTGTTGAGCTAGAGCACCGAGCTTTATAAACCATAAAGAAGCAAAATTTTGATTTAGATAAGGCCGACGACCTTCAAAAATTGAAAATTTTCGAACTTGAGGTATTGAAAAATGAGGCCTATGAAAATGCAAAATTAACAAAATGTAAGATTAAGAGTTTTCATGATAAGTTTATCATGAGAAAAACCTTTGTCCCCGGACAAAAAGTCTTACTCTATAATTTTAGGCTTTATCTTTTTTCAGGAAAATTGAAATCAAGATGGACTGGGCCATTCATTATAAAGACTGCGTTTTTCACACTGTGTTGTTGGGATCAGTGACACCAAGAATGGGAATGACTTTAAGGTAAATGATCAGTGCCTTAACCATTCTTGGAATCTATGCTAGTAAATGAAACGGTTATCGATCTTTTCGACCCAGTGTATCGGTAACTTCTCTTTACATTTCATTTCATTCATTTATTCATTTCTTTCATACATTGAGGACAATGCATGAGATAAGTGCGGGGGAGGGCTCTAACAATCTAACATGACTAATAAAACTAAAAAAAGAGATAAAATAACTTTTTGGAAAAAGAACAATATTTTGATATATTTTTTGTAAGAAATTAAGTAAATTTTAAGGAATAGGAGAATCATAATTAAGATTTCTTATACTTAGTCAAAATAAGACGATTTGTTTGATTTCTAGGGTTAAGAAGAAAATTTGAAAAAGTATCCTAGTCTTGATCTTTTCCTTGATGAAACATGCACACTTTATACACTTACACACTTAGAGTTCAAAAACAAAGATTCTTATGCCTTATATAAAAAAGGGAATATATATATATACACATAAATCCTCTGATTAAGCTTGGTACTTATGCCTCATAAAGCATAAGTATTCACGCCTAAAAGCAGTTCATCTTACAAATAAAATTCTTAGTTTTGTGGCCTTATTTGCTCGAGTCCTTAAGTCCTTGGGGTGTTTTCTCACCCGGTGCCTAAGACCGTCCGATTTGGGTGTCACCCACTAAAGGCTCGTTACGTCGGCAGATTAGAAAGCCTAATAGAACTATGGAATAATATCACTAAAAATATAAAAAAAGAAAATAAGGCATAAGAGTTAGAGTTAAAGAACCCCGAGTCAAAATTTCGCGATCACAAAGGTGCATATGATTTAGGGTAAAGTAATAGACTAGATGAGAAATATAAGTTTAACCTCTTACCTTGATTGATACAAGTTTTTGAATAGAGACTAAGTTTAGGAAGAAAAAATTATGTTTTTCTATAACTTACAAATTACTTGAACTCTTACAATAATACTTCAAATATTTTTCCTCTTCAAAATGCTTTTCGAAAATACAAACTCTTTGTTTCTCTTTCTTTATGAATTTTGTGGGTGTAATCCACTGAAACCTCATGAGACAAAACTTGTCCTCTCGGGATAACCTAGAGGTTTAATAGCTTGTTGCACATGCTAAATGCAACCGTGATTCCTACGAAAGTAAGTTAAGTTAGCTCTACTTTTTGTTAGGCTCAAGGATGAGCAAAAGATGGTGAGGGGGTATGATCACACACATGCATTGCATGTTTTCATATCATATGTGTCACATTTCTATATTTTTATTTAAATAAAACTTTGCTATTAATGTATTTTAATGTCCAGTGACGTGTAGGGTAATTAAGAAAAAAGAGAGAGAATGACAGATTTATCCAATTAAATTCAGAAGTTCAAAAGAAAGAGGATCGATTTAAATGTAGATTTAGCAGAACCTATCTTATCTGAAGACCGGGTATATCAGATGAGATAAATACAAATTAAAATTAAAGTAAAAAAGATTTTTGAAGACTCCAATCATTTTCACTGAAGATAAATAGATATCTTATCAATTCTAGAAGATAAATTAAAAATCTAAGAGGATAAATGGATAGAGAGAAGATCAATAGATGAGATGAAGTAATCATATTTAGAGATAAGGAGGAAATTCAAGTAAATTCAGAGTTCTAAATCAATTTAGGCTCGAATTCAGACTGTATATATTTTAGTATTTTAATCTAACTTTCACTACCAAAACTCAAATCTGATGATTTAAGATGATCCAGAAAGCAGACTTAAAGGGCTACAATTCTTATATTGATCACTCTTTTCAATTCTATCATTTAATAAGTAATATTCAGCAATCAACATGCCAACAAGCTGCAGATCAGAATTGAATTTCCATATAAAATTCTGGATAAATCAAATAAGTTTGGCGATAAGGGAAGGATTCAAATTTAGAAATAGACAGCTCTCCCTATCTCTCCACTCATCTCCCTATCTATTTCTTCCCTATAAGTACCCCACACATCAGGGGCAGAGGAGGGGAGACTAGGATCAATCTCTTATTTTCTTTTTAAGATTTAGAATCGTTGTTAGATAGTTAATAAGAAGTTGTATCTCAGTTATTAATATGTAGTTCAGTTCAGAAACAAAGTGAGAGAGAAAGAGTGATTGAAATCTAATGTTGAAGTGACATCAAAAAAGATTTGACGAACTTTTTTCTTCTTCAACTCACAGGTATGTTGCAATTCAATGCAATGTTTTCTTTTTTAGTAATGAGTAGCTAAATCTCCTCTTTCAGGGCTTACTGATCTCTCCTCTCTAGTATTGATTCATGATCAAAATTAATTGAAAAAAAACCCAACTAAATCATTTGAATGCCTTAAACTAAGCCTTACTTATTGCGATTGTTCTTGAAGACACATGAGGATGGGATTAGATTTTTGGACTTAATCTTGAAATTAATCATAAAAAGGAACTTGTTTTTATTCCATGCTTGCATTATAGCTTTGATGGTTTAACATTCAAGTCAAAGAAAGTTTTCAAAACTAAAGTTTGATTTTTAAAATAAACCATCTTATGTGTTTTACTTGATCTCTTTTAACTACAAGACTAAACTTTTTTACCTATGATCTCATTGAGGCACTTGAACTTTCAAGAGAAGAATCTAGAATTGGGTAATAATTAGTGAGTCTGAATCTCTCTTTATTAAATACAAACAAACACACATTTTCAAGCTTCTTAAAAATTATTTTTTTTAAAACCTATTCTAATCTTCAATTTTTCTTTAAATCACTTCTCTACTCTCCGTCTTCTTTTTCATCTAAAAAACATAAACACTAAAACTTATTTTTTTTAAAATATTGGAAAGCCTGCATCACATCTCTCCTCGTGGACACGACCCATTAGCCCTAAGCTGCATGATATTTCTCTTAAATTTCTCAATCAGACGAGGCTCGGACATTTTGGAGTAGAAGAATATAGGGATTTTCCGAAGGAGAAGATAAAAAGATGAGAAGTTAGGTTTTTCTAAATGGACGTAGGCTAGGGAAGTTGCAGCACTGCAGTTTTAAAGATGAGATAATTTAGAAAAGCAATAAAAAGGGTTAGATGGTCCACATCACTTTATAGTTAAGAAAAAATAATTAAGTTAAATGAGTCAATTGATCTGGTAGAAAAGATATTGGTGGTAGGACCTTCTGGTAGATTGCCTGAAATCATAACAACTTAAGAAAAATTAGTAATAAAAATTATTCTAGTATGCAAATGCCCAAATTTCTACAAATATTGCAAAATTGTTCTGCAGTCAAAGATTTAGTAAAAATATCATCAAGTTGATTGTGGGTATCAATAAATTTTAATAAGATATCTCTACATTTAATATTATCTCTTAGAAAGTGATATCTCACATCTATGTATTTAGTGCGAGAATGTAAAATAGAATTCTTGGGCAAGTTAAATGCACTAGTATTACCACACAATATACTAGTTGTAATAAATTGGACACCATAATCTTGCAGACTTTGCCTCATTTACAAAATTTATGCACAACATAATTCGGCAGCAATATACTCTGCATCTGCTGTAATAAGTGCAACACAATTTTGTTTCTTACTAAACCAAGATACAAAAGAATGGCCAAGAAATTGACATGCTCCACTTGTACTCTTTCAATCAGTTTTACTTCCGACAAATCAGCATCACTATATCCCAATAGATCAAAACAAGCATACTTAGATTAATATAACCTAAAAGTCAAAGTGCATTTAACATATCTAATAATTTATTTTACAGCATTTAAGTGAGATTTTTTTGGTGAAGCTTGAAAGCGTGCAAACAGACAAACACTGAACGTGATATATGGTCTATAAGAAGTTAGATAGAGAAGACTACCAATCATACCTCTGTAGAGTTTTCATCTATATTCTTACCATTAGCATCTTTGTCAAGTTTGATAGTAGTACTCATTGGAGTAGACATCTCCTTTGAATTTTCCATTTTGAACTTTTTTCACAGGCTCACGAGTATACTTCTCTTGATTGATAAAGATTCCATCTTTTGTTTGTTTGATATGCAGACCAAGAAAGAAATTGAGTTCTCCCAAGAGACTCATTTCAAATTCTTATTGCATTCTTGTAGAGAAATCTTTACACAAAGTTTCATTAGTAGAACTAAAAATAATATCATTAACATAAATCTGAACTAGCAAAAGATCTTGGTCAACATATTTGATAAACAAAGTAGTATCAATTTCACCTATAGAAAAATTATACTTAATAAGAAATTTTTGCAATCTTTCATACCAAGCATGAGGTACTTGCTTTAAACTGTATAAAACCTTTTTCAATTTGAAAATATGATCCAGAAAAGAACAATCTTCAAAGCCTGGAGGTTGTTTCACATAGACTTCCTCATTCAAAAATTCATTCAAGAAAGCACTTTTGACATCCATTTGAAATAATCAAAAGTTTTTAAAACTTACATAGGCTAGAAGCATTCGAATTGCTTCTAATCTAGCAACATAAGTAAAAGTCTCATCAAAATCTATGCCCTCCTCTTGATTGTATCCTTGGGCTACAAGTCGAGTTTTGTTTCTAGTAAGAATGTCACTTTCATCTAGCTTGTTGCAAAAAACCATTTAATGCCAATGACAGAACAATCCTTTGGGTCTTTGTACAAGATCCCAAACGTTATTTCTGTCGAAATTATTCAATTCCTCTTGCAAGACCAAAAATCAAAATTCATCATTTAAAGCTTCATTAATATTTCTAGGTTCTATATGAGATAGAAAAACTAAATGTAAATATTCATTTAGAGCTTGAGAGCGAGTTTTAACCCCACTTGATATATTACCTATAATCAAGTTAGTTGGATGATTTTTAATTGTCATCCAAGACTTAGGCAGTTCTGGATAGGATATATTAGAAGTTCTAAAATAATTTGAAGTCTCTGGTTTCTTTTCAGGAGTTTGTTCATTGCTAGTCGGATCAGAATTCTTACTAGTAGGATCAAAAATATTGTTGGTAGGATCGATTTTACTAGAATCTTCATAACTTGAAATATTTACTTCTTCAATAATCTTTGAAATATGAGAATTAGTCTCATTAAAGCTCACATGCATAGATTTTTCAACATTTAATAAGCGTTTATTAAACATTCAATAAGTTTTACTAGAATTGGAATAACCAAGAAAAATGCCTTCATCCGATTTTGAATCTAATTTACCCAATTTATCTTTGGTATTAAGAATAAAGCACATACATTCAAAAACTTTGAAATATGATATATTTAGGATTTTACTAAAGAAAAATTCATAAGGTATCTTTTTCAAAATAAGATGAATAATAATATGATTCAAAATATAGCAAGCAGTGTAACAAATGAGCTTAACATAGTGCGTGCAATTTCTTACAAAGTTATATTTTTTCTTTCAATAATATCATTTTGTTGTAGTGTTCTTGGTGCTAAAAAAGTGTGTGAAATGTCATGGTCAAGACAAAACTCAATGAAATTTTTGTTTTCATATTCACCACCTTGACCACTACAAATTTTGATAATAGAACTATCAATTTCCTTTTTTACCCTTTTGCAAAAATGTTTAAAGAAATTAAAAGCTTCTCTTTTATGAGTCAAAAACAAACCCATGTAAAAGGAGAAAAATCATCAACAATAACAAAAGCATAATATTTTTCATTCAAATTAGAAGTGCTTATGGGACCAAACAAGTCAATATGCAGTTGCAAGGGTTTAAAAGTTGGTACCTCACTAATTGATTAAAAAGAACTTTTAGCTTGCTTGTTCCTTTTACATTCATCACAAGTTACTTCCTTGAGCTTCTTTAATGTGGGAAGTTCTTGTACAAGCTCTTTATTGGACAATTTTAACATAAAATCAACATTAGCATGTTCAAGTCCTTTGTGCCATAACTAAAAATCATCTTCTAATGTGGCTAAATACTTAACACTTTGGTTAGTTAAATCAATAATATCAATGGTATAAACATTTTTATTTCTAAGTGCTTCAAATAAAAAATTTCCTTCACAGTCAATAATAATGCATTTGCTAGGTCTAAAAATGACATTCATACCTTTATCGCATAGTTGGTTAATGTTAATAAGATTAGCCTTCAAACTATCTACTAGCAATACATTTTCAAGAATAGGAAAAAGTTTCTTACCAATAGTTTCAACACTAATGATTTTACCTTTTTCATCATCTCTAAAGGTGACCGTGCCACCTTTACAACTTGATAGGATTGCAAAAAAAATTGGATCTCTTTTTATGTATCTTGAGCAATCACTATCATATCAAGGTACCATTTCATTCTACGTTGAGAAAGGTTGGATGCCTACAAGAGAATTTGAGATATACTTTTAGGTATCCAATGTCTTTTGGATCCTTGAATGTTAGTATCTTGTCTAGGAACTTATTTTAGATATGAAATAGTAAGAAATTTTTCTTTATAAAATATGAAGTACTAACATGACCTCTCTTCATACAATAAGTGCAAATCAAATTTGAAGTATTTTTGTGATATGAATGAGTATGAAAATCATGATTTCTGTACTGGTAGGATGGCATCCTACCAGACTATTGTCGGTAAGATAGTATCCTACCAGGACCAGATTCAGTTCTACCAACCTAATTTTGTACATGAACAGTACTAGAAGTAGAACCAACATCAGTAAATCTTTTTAAACGGATCTTTAAATCATCATTTTCAGTTTGACGTTCTATAATTTTCACAAGCAACACATTTTTTTCTCTTAAAACACTTTCATAAATAGATGAACAAAATGCATGTTCATTTTTCAAAGTAGTAAATTATTTTGAAAGTTTTTTGTAATCAGAACCAAACTCAATGTAAGCATCTTCTATTTCTTCGGAAGTAAGATAGTCATCAAGTGTTACATGTTCGTTGTCCACCATGAAGCACATGTTTTCATTTGAGATGTTCAATTTTGCTTCATTTTTTTTCTTCATTCTCGGAATCACTTGGTTCCGATTCATCCCATCTAACATACAAAGTTTTTTTCTTCTTGAAGAACTCTTTCGTCTTTTCTTTTAAGTAGGGGTAGTCTTTCTTAACATGACCGGGTTTATTGCATTCATAGAAATTTATGGAGCCGGTACCATCTTTTCTTCCATTTGATCTTTGAAAGTTTCTCTTTCTGTTGAATTTCTTTCTCATCATTGAATTTCTTTCTCATCATTTTGTTGGCTTTTTTGATGACATAAGCAAGGTTATCATCTTTATTTGTACTTTCTTCACTTGAAAACTCATCTTGTATTCCTTTGAGAGTTATACTTTTCTTTTTCATTTAAGTAGCATTGATGAGGACATCACGCCAGTTCCCATTTATCTTTTCATGCGTTAGCTTATTTAAAAATTTAATGTTTTGTTTATCTTGCTTTTAGTACCACATCGGTTATATCCGAGAAGTTCACTTTGTAAGAGCCTATATAAAGAGGCTCAACTCAATGAATAAGGGACAATTGAATGATTAAAATTTCCTCAAATTATCTGGCTTAATTCTTGAGTTTATTTGCTCTTGAGTTTTGGGGTGAGAAGCCCGTGTAAGGGGTGAAAACCCAAAACTTATCTTGTCCTCAATTTCAAATTTTGGTTACGATTTGAAGGTGATTGCGATCCAGGTTGGTTTTATATCATTTTGGTATCAGAGCTTTGATCCCAATCCTCATCGAATTTCTTCTCTTCCCCAAATCCTAAATCTAGATCTGGATCTCTAGATCGAGATCTACTTTGCAAAAAAAACGATTACAGTTAGATCTAAATCTAAATCTAGATTTATATCTATTTAAATCTACTTTGCCCAAAAAAAAAAGAAAACAGAAAGAAAAACAGAAAAAAAAAAAAGAAAAACAGAAAAACAGAAAAAAAACAGAAAAAACAGAAAACAGAAAGAAAAAAGAAAACAGAAAACAGAAAATAGAGGGGGGAAAACAGAAAACAGAGAGGGGGGAAAAGAAGAAAAAAACAGAAGGAAAAAAATCTGATTACTGTTCACGTGAATTGTAATCCCTCCGATTACTGTTCACAGTGAACAGTAATCCCCGATTACTGTTCCTGTGAACAGTAACAATTCTACCTCCCCCAAACTCCAAAACTTGTCCATTCTGAGCTCGTTTCAAGCCCGATTCGAGCCGTTTTCGAAGCAAGAGATTCGTAGAGAGCAACACTACACATCTACAGCCTTCATATCCTGGTTCAAGTTTCGATTGTCTGCCTGATTCAACTCAGCAGATCAGCGCTCCACAATCCAGAGCTTGTTTCTGCCCCGATTAGTGCCCGATTTGCGCCATTCTCGAGGTAGCCATCTTCCACTTCTTATCACCGCTGTTCAGGAGTCTTGTAGGCGATTTCAACTCTTCAGTGTGAGTATTTCTCTGAGGAATCTTCGAGATTTTTTACGTTTGGGTGTGAACGACTCCCCCTCAGGTGATATCATAACTTGACCTGATTCGTTAACTGTTAGATTACTTGCAACTACTATATGAATTGCTATAATTTGTTGGTTGAGATGCTATTTGCTTCGATCTAGTGATTGCATCAGCATTTATCACTTTTCTTCATTTTAGAAATGCATTTTTTTTTGCATTTAGACCTTAAACTTTAGGGTATTTTTTGTTTAGTGCATATATTTAGTTCAATTGACTCTAAGGTTCTCCACTATATCTGCTTGTTTGATTGAGCCATCATGACTAGTCAGCACTATAGGACCCCCACTTAGACCAGCTACACAATCTCCATCAAGGTCATATGTCCGTTCATGATTACATTACCATATTTAAGGACTTAACCCATCGTAGTGAAGTAAGAGAGCACCCTTCTGAGACTCTAAATAGGTTTGTTTGGGGTTTACGACCTAAAATAAAACGTGCTATGATTACTGGCCCTATGACTTAGACACTGTTGAAGATGCCTTTGATGTTGCATTAAGATTGGACTTGACTTTCAAAACGCTAGTCAATGCCAAGACCAGATGTTCTAAATGTAAGGGATATGGACATTATGATTATCAGTGCCCATCAGAGAGTCAACATGTTAGAATTGTGCCCACTGATGAAGTTGATGACTCGAAGGTTGTTGAGGATGTCCAAGTTTCTCCTAAGACTGTTGATATAATTGAAGACATAGCAGTTGATTCCGACACACAGATTATTGATGAAATTCACATGTCTTCTGATAGTGCCAATGATGATGGGAATGAGATAGTTGAGCCTACTACATTGCATTTGCATGTTGTATATATTGATAATATCACTAGGCCGATAGCAATTTGCAATGATACTCACAAATTTGTTGCGTACCCGTATAGTACATTGCAGGAATTTGTGGTTGACAATAAGGTGATGGTTACGAGTTTCTGTGAGGTTGTGAGGAAGTTGCACGCTTGGCGTAAAGACTTCGATAGGGCTCTGAAGAGGATTGCTTCCATTGCTTTCGAGTTGGATAGCCCATGGGATCCTGGTATTAGCTCCGTCTTCAGCAGGGATAATGCACCTTGGTCTACTCTCTATGTCTTGATCGAGCTGCCATCTTTCACAACCGACCTATCACGGAGACCAGCTCCACCTCCACCACCATGGTATCAACATGGCGCACCAGTGATACTGCTATGACCACCACCTTGGCCCGATTGAGATGCTTCGTGAGGAGAGTCCTCACTCGACCGGGTCGAGTTTCTCCCACTCTGAGGGAATTGATGAGGACATCACGCCAGTTCTCATTTATCTTTTCATGCCTTAGCTTATTTAAAATTTTGTGTTTTATTTATCTTGCTTTTAGTACCACATCGGTTATATCCGAGAAGTTCACTTTGTAAGAGCCTATATAAAAAAGCTCAACTCAATGAATAAGGGACAATTGAATGATTAAAATTTTCTCAAATTATCTGGCTTAATTCATGAGTTTATTTGCTCTCGAGTTTTGGGGTGAGAAGCCCGTGTAAGGGGTAAAAACCTAAAATCTTATCATGTCCTCAATTTCAAATTTTGGTTACGATTTGAAGGTGATTGCGATCCAGGTTGGTTTTACATCAAGCATCTTCTTACTTTCTTTTCTTTTGAGATTCATTTTGATCTCAGCATTCTTCAAGATCCCCATTAATTCTTGGAAGGAGAGAGTGTTGATATCTTTGTAGATCTCTATTGGATTCATGATTCTATTGTATTCCATAGGTAGAGACCTCAACACCTTGTTGTTCATATCAAAACAAGTAATAACTTTTCTAAGAGATTGAAAATTGTTAGTGATGCTTTTGAATCTATTAAGAAATTCATCAATAGACTCGTTAGGCAACAATCGAATAGATTCAAAATCTTGTGTAAGCATATTTATTTTGCTATTCTTAATTTCATAGTACCCTCATGGGTGACTTCAAGAAATTCCACATTTTTTTAACACATGTGATATTCATAACTTTATGAAACTCATTGCAAGATATCCATTGATGATACAACTAATAGGTTTGGAATTTAAATTAGCAAAAGAGAAATCTCTCTCGTCCCATTCGGACCGAGATTTAAGAACCTTCTTACCATCAACCTTTATGGTGGGAGAGGTGTAGCCTCTTCAATCATGGCCCAAATTTTTTCAATCAATGGACTGAATTTGAATTCTCATGCGTGCTTTCTATTATATATAATAGTACCATTAAATAGTGGAGGTCTATTGTTGGATCTTCCCTCAAGTAGAATTAGGTCACTAGTGGAAGTCAAAGGATCGATCTCTAGGATATAAAGCCTAAAATAAGAATACCAACGCTCTGATACCAATTGTTGGACCCTAGAGGGGTGAATAGGGTAAAGGGTAATTAAAATTTAAATATAGTAGTTATAAGACAAACTGTAAAAGAAGATAAACTGGTAGAATCATCTAGTCTGATGGTAGGATGACACAGTATGGTGGTAAAAGAAACAGAGCAGAAAGCAGCAATAAAATAGTAAATGCACAGCAGATAAAACACAATAATAACAGTAAAGAGAACGCAAGTAATTTTAGGGTGATTCGGAAAACTTCCTTACATTTACCACCTAGAGGTCTCCTCTCTAAAATTTGTAAATTCACTAAAAAGCTTCTCTTTGAAGCAGAAATTACAACTATCAAGACTTTTCCTTGGCTTAGATTTCAATCATCAAAATACTATCCAATATTAGATTTACAAACTACCAAGATACTCCCTGATCTTGAATTTTCACACCACCTCTATCTTGAGGCACACAACAATGAGTATGACAATAGATTTTGTTCTCTAATAAAATATGAGAATTAAAATAAGCACAATGATAAAATACATTAGGAGACTATGCAATCATATAGGTCTAAGTATTATCAATCAATAACTTGGCACAATAAAGTGAAAACACCTAGAGGGGGGTGAATAGGTGTAAGTGCTAATCTAGAAACTAAGTGCGCTAAATTCGGAAGCTTAAAAACAATTTGCAACATACTTAGTACAACACACAAGTGTAGCCGAATTCCCTGTAAAGGGCTCTGGACTAACTCCTCTTGATTCCCCTAGATATGTGTTGAGGTGCTATATGAAGCTCTTGTGGTTAAGTACAAGTGAGGCACAAACAAACACACAAGCATATAATAGATATGACAAAATGAATCAATGCTCAAACACAAGCAAATAGATATGATGCTATGAATGATGCTATGCACAATATAAAGAGAGAGAGAGAGTTAGAAGACAATGGATCAAACGCTAACAACAAGATATGTTTCGAGGTTCGAGCCCCTAGCTCTACATCCCCGCCTTCACCACCGTGAAGGATTTCCAATCCACTATCTCCCACCGAGGGAACCTCCACCGAGGAGGATTTGTTACAACAATAGTAGTACCGAACTCCTCTCTCAAACACCACCTCACAACCGAGGGGTAGGCCCGTAGCCAAACAACAACCAACACCTCTACCGAAGAGGGTTTACAAACCAAACTCCACCTCTCACTAGAGGGAGCAAACCAACCAACTCAACCTCTACCAAAGAGGGAGCAAACCGATCACCCGATCAACCTCTACCAAAGAGGGATACAACAAAAGCAAGGGTGTACAACTTGGAGGCTACAACAACCTCAAACAATCTCTCTTTTCACTTTTCCACAAAATAATGATCCTAAAAGAATAGGATAGATGATAGCTCAAGTGTGGAAAAATAAGTGTTTTGATCAAAGAAAAACTCTTGGGAAAAATACCAAATTGATATAGAAATGAAGGGCAAGAAACCAATTCCCAAAAACTTGTTTTCTTTGAAAATAACAAAACACTTAAAAACAAACAAGATGAATCTTTTTGCTCTTTAAACTCTTTTAAAAACTTCTTTTTAAAACCAGAGAGTAGGGAAAAATTAGCTCAGAAAATCTTAGTCAAAATCCTAAAGGAATGGGGTTTATATAGGCCAAAACAGAAACTAGCTGTTAGGCTGATCTGGCAGCCTGACAGGCTAGCGGTCAGCTGGACCAGCCGACCGCCATAGTCAGAAATATGACCGTTGGGCAATCCGGTTGGCCGCCCGGCCGACCGCTCAGATACAAAGAGCAAAGCTCTCTGGTCCGGTCGGCCGCCCGGCCGACCGTCCCTGTGTCTGCCAAACGTGCACAAGCCTGTGCACATCGGTCGACCGCAAGGGTCGACCGGCCTTTGGTGCGGTCGACCCGTGCGGTCGACCGACCTGGCCTGTCAGCCACTGTTCTGGGTCAGAAACACATGTTAAAATATTTCTAAAAAATCTTTTAAGTCATGTAAAAATACCCAAAAATAGTTTTATCATTTTGCATTGATATATAAACTTATGATAAACATTTCAACTCAAATATCAAGCATATGAAACCATTTTGTGTTTTATCATTTTTGCCAAAAACCAAAACTTTGTATTTTATCAAACTTGGAATTTTCAATACATGAATAGGAAAGTCAAAATAAGTTTGTATAAGTCATGAAGCATGTATGTATATTGAACACATTTAATATACATGAAAAACATTTAAACTTGTTTTGATCTAAACTATTCATGAAAACCAAATCCAAACATAAAACTTGTGTGTGTTGTGCACTTGAGCATATCAACTATACTAAGCTTTACAAATGGATCTAAAACACACTAAACTCTATGATACCTAAGTCTTCATGACGATCTTCATCTTCAAGTCGACTTGGTCCAAACACCGTGATCCAACGAGCATGGCTATGAATGATCTTGACGCTCGGGCTCAGGAATCACCAAGTGAAGGCTTCCAAACTCCTCTTTTTGAAGCAATCACCAACTAATATCTTTTTACATGATCTGAAACTAAATCACAAGATTATTAATAAACATAACTACATGAGTTAATCATCATCAAAACTAGAGAGGAAGGCCTCCGGGCCAACATAAAGCAATAAGAAAAAGAATCTATAATAAATAGAGAGTATGAGAATGAGATTCTTCAATAGAGAAATAAATGAAGTGATGGAATTCTCTTGGATTGAATGCTTGAGACTTTCTCTGAAAATCAAAATTTGAATGAAGATGATTGGTTCAACTACTTTTGTTGGTGAGATCTGAATTTAAGGCTTGAATGGTAGAAGAGCTCTGTTTTTTATTTTGCTAAAATTTTCAGGTTGTGCTCTTATTCTTGTAATGAATGAACAAGGTTTTATATAAACAACAAGGCAATATCAAAGTTATTCCAACTGTTGGAGAAAGAGAGGCAGATTTTCTGCCCGTTTACAACATTTAATCTGCTATAAAAATATATAAAAACTGTGCATAATCTTAGTCATTTAATGCCTCTGCAGCAGTAAGACATTGAAAGGGTATGGAGACTTTAGAGAGAGCGAAAGGGATAAAGTTTTCTCCCAAAATATATACCCAATGGATCTCTTACACACCTGTACAAACTGGACAGTTTAGGGCTGTCAAAAACTGTCAACAACACATAGATACGAGTGACAATTTGAGATGGACAGACCCAGTTTTACAGCTGTAGAGAAGGATATGTATAGCCCACTTGTGTGAAAGAAGTTAATGCAAAAAGTGGGTTGTATACCAAGTGAAGTACAATCCATGTGGTAATATAACCTAGTCACCACAGAAAAAAAAATAATGTCCAGTGAACAACCAGAACTGGAGCAGAATTATGACAGAATTTTCTGTTTAACCTGTACTGGACAGAGATGGTAAAATCACACTGAGTGGTAGGATGAGATGGTAGAATGGAGATTTTACCTAGAAACTGAATAGAAAGATCTTACTATGCGTCAAATATATATTTGATAATAAAATTACTGTATGATACTTACATAGTTTCCATTTATGAAATCTGTAGCTCAAGATATCTTTGGCTCCTTCTTACTCTTTCATAGCTTAATGTGTCTTGTAATAGTTTGATCTTGTGGAGCTAGATGTGTTTTTGCCCCTAGTAGCTTTTTGTTAGCTTGAATATGAAATTTGTGAAGCTTCACATTGTTGGCCCAAAAGTCCATCACTCTAGTTTTGATGATGATTAACTTATATAGTTATAGTACTAATGATCTTGTATTTATATAGTTTCAGATTTACTATCAAGATCTTAGTGGGTGCTTAGCTTTAACAAAAGAGTTTTGGAGCTAACACATGTAGATTCAAGAGCTCGCGCATCAAGATCGCATCTAGCACTCGGATGGAGTCAAGCTCTATGGATCGTGTTTGAATCGAGTCAGCTTAGAGAAGAAGTTCTACAAGAAGACTTCGGTTTATCTAGTCTTAGTTTGTATTTAGATCTTGTGTGAAGATAAACTAGTGTTGATATGCTCAAGTTCACACACACACAAGTTCAATATGTTGGTTTTCAGTTTAACCAGCTTTGGATTTTGAATATACGTATATATGGTTTTCATGAATAGATAGAATCAAATAAGTTTACATGGTTTAATGTATATTATATTTTATCTATATACATATATGCTTCATATATTTAGAAAAACTTATTCTGATTTCCTATTCATGTGTTTAGAGTTTTGTAATTAACAAAACCTATTTTGAATTTTATGTCAAAAATATATATATATCAATTACATGTGTATTGGATTCTATCTATACACAATATGCTTTAAAAGAGTTTAAATATCTTGTTTTTGTTTTATACAAGTTTTGGAGAAAACGGTTTCTCATTTCAAAATTCAAGTTTTGGAAAATACGGTTTTCGGTATAAAGCTTAATTTCAATAACACAAAAATAGTTTAAATAGTTTGTAATATGTGTTGATTTTTGGTTACACATATTTGTTCTTACAATATTTATAAGAACTGATTTTTGTAGATTTTATGAGAATTTATGGGATTTTATAGAAGTTAAAATGACTAAGTTTCATAACCCTTTATCCCCGCCAGATCTGCTGGCGGTCGACCGGACCGGTCGACCGATGTGCACGGGAATGTGCACAAGGCCAGCCTAGAAGGCCGGTCGACTGGGCGGTCGATCGACTATAACTACCCAATTCTCGGTAGTGCCAGTCGACCAGGTGGTCGACCGATAAGCTTGGCCTGGTTGACCGGGCGGTCGACCAGAGTCACAACGGTCAGAAATATGACCGTTGGATGGTTGACCGGCCAGTCGACTGGAAGGTCAAAAATGACCTTTTCTGGCTGCCAACGGCTAGATTTTTTAGAGGATATAAATAAGCCTTCTCTCAAGCTGTTTTCTATAAGATTTTTAGAGAGCATTTCTTCCCATCTTCTAAGTGTTTGCAGCAAGTTTTTAAAAGAGTTTTTGTGCCAAAAAAAGATTTATTTTTATTGTTTTAAAGTATTGGAAAAATCAAAGAAAAGAGGGTCTTTGGGGGATTGGTTTTGATCTTTTTTTCAATATCTATCTTATGCTTTTCCCAATTATTTTTCTTTGTTAATTTCATTTTTAAACACTTTATTTTCTCACACTTGAGCTGTCATATCTATCCAATCTATAGGATCTTATTTTTGTGGGAAAAATTGTTTGTGGTCTATTGTGATCATCAAGTGTTGTTTGTGATCATTGGATCACCAAGTTTGTAACCTTGTCTTTGCTTTGGCTTTGTGCCTATTCCTCTAGTGTAGAGGTAGTTGTGCTTTGGGTTTGTGGCTTTCCCTCTTGTGTAGAGGTGATTGTTATTTTAGCTTTGTGTCCATCCCTCTTGTGTAAAGGTGATTGAGTTTTGGCTTTGTGTCTTACCTCTTATGTAGAGGTGGTTGTGTTGGAGAGAGGAGTTGATACTCCAAGTTTGTAATTGTAAATTCCTTGGTGGAGGTTCCCTTTATGGGAGGTCTTGTGTGGACGTAGTGGAAATCTTTCTGTGTTAAGGTGAAAACGTAGAGCAGTGGCTCGAAGCTCGAAACATATCTTAGTGTTTGCGTATGATTCACTTTCTCTGAACTCTATCTCTCTTATATCTTGCATTGTTATATATTGCACATATTCATTTGCCAGATATACTTTGTGTGTACCATACTTGTGTTGAACCAAGAGAGCTTCATATAGCACCTCAACTCTTAATTTAGAGGAATCTCGAGGCGATAGTCCAGAGCTCTTCACGGGAAATTCAGCTACACTCTTTGGTTACACATAGTGTGTTGCATTTTAGTTTTAAATTTCGCATCATTTGTCATTAGATTAGCTAGTATACCTATTCATCCCCCTCTGGGTGTATTGCACACATAATTACTTCCATCCTCCAAATGTATGTGACATTGGTATCTCAAATTCATCCATCCTCTAAGTAAAGTCTTTTCCTTAAATAAGACAATAAGACAACACTACTAATCTAACTTATTAGTGGCTTAATTTATAGGTTAAATACATCATCAAAATCATAGGAGATACATGTATATGAGGGTTTCTTTGTTTAGATTATTCCTTTAATGTACTAATCTCATGAGATCCGTAAATTTGAGCTTGTACAATTGATTTTGCCATATTTACTTTACTTGATGCCTCATTGCCTCCTCGTGTATGTCTGAGCTCATAACACAATTTTCGATACATATTCTTCGGTCAGATTTATCAATACACGTGCAGTTCCCTGTGCACACCACTTGGCGCTTATTTTACCGCTCGTTGGGTAGTTTCTAACTCCCTGGACCTGCTTGTTCAGATCCTGGAGATAGGACCATAGTGGACTTTCTGTTGATCAGAGTTGCGCAGTGTAGCATAGTAGATCAGCGGTAGATTGTCTAGGGTATTTTCTTCCAGCCTCTCCTGCTCGGGATTTCTTGTTGTAACTCGTGAGCAACTTTTATACTGTTCATACTTGTATATCTCCTTGTAATTCTCACTTTTGCGCCTATCGTTGATGTAATATCCTTGTAACATTATGTCACATCCTGCGATAATTTTATGATTGTACTCTTTAGTTGGAATATATAATACACCATATACTTTCGTACTCTAATTCCTACTTGTACTGATGCTTAGCGTATATATGTGAAGATATTTCTGTCCTGCGTAAATACATCGTAGTAGTGTCCCCGTACCCACAGGATCGGGAAGTTATAGGATGGTATTAAAGCCCAGGCTCTCGCATCCTCAGTGCAACCAGTTAGCAAATTAATGGTAAAAAATTTGCAACAGAAACGCACGAGTCCTGGTTATACAATCCAACTACAAAATATAAAGTTATTTATTCCCTGTTGATTATCCTTCCCTTGATTCCTGATTCCCTTCCATCTTTTCACTTTTCAATTCCCGTCATCTTTATGCGAACTTAAGATATAGGTAGACATGAGATGTAGCAACAGGTAAGATGTGATTCACTCTCAACCTATTCTGACACTTTTTGATTCAAGTACATCACATTGTTTTATATCGAATAGTTCTCTGCTTTGCATTCTACTCTTATATGTATAGACGTTTCACGGGGATTACTATAAAAAGTGGGGTAGTCGTCACTAATATAATCGGACAGAATGTACTACTACAGAAGGAATGTCATTATGAAACAAATTTTCAGATTCAAGACTTCTGCCAAAAAGAGCTATAGTATTTTCTATTGATATTTCTCTAGAAATGATCATAATCTCTTCTATCCACTTCACGGAGCTCAGGTATTCTCAGAATTAATATGCAGTCAGATTGTTATCCGGAAAATAGTATTCAGGACTCACTACAATTATTTTAAATTCTTAATTATGCTTTTCAGAGTAATCAACGTCCAACATTCAGAACTCGTTACTATCAGTATTTCATTATTTATTTGTGATCAGTTTATCAGGTTTTCTTTATCTTTGATATTATGGTCTACTTTCATAGTGACAGAGAATAGGCATATCATCTAGTAATCTTATTATAGAGTCTTCATCAAGAACAGCTTCACGCCCAACAGAGTAAGTATGATTTCTGAATAGATAGTATCGTATTCTTGGGTCTCGTTTCTTTGAACGAAGTAATCTCCGTTGATTCTAGCAGAACTCAGGCAGTGAAAGTTTGGCCAGTTTTTAAGTTGCTCATTTCATATTATTCAGAGTAGGTTAGTTTACTGAAGTTCTGGTAGTATTTTCTTATTAGCATATATCAGGTCAGTATTAATATGGCACCGTCTGAAGCTTTATACGGCAGGAATTACAGAAGACGTCTAGGTCCCGAGATTATAGTTTAATCAATTTATGAGCACTACCCTATGTTATTCATATCTTAATAGGTATAATCCTCGTCCCTATCTTTTCTTTGTTCATATCCCTTTATCGAAATTTAGAGGACAAAATTTTTGTAACGTGGATGGATTGTAACACCCCATCCCCGAAATGCGTACTTGATCGTACATGTATTTTGTATTCTTTTCATTATACTCTTACATTTATCATGTAATAAATCTGCTAATTTTTTGTCTTAAATGTCTATTTTGTAAAACATAATCACAGAGAGAAAGAAGATAAAATCAAATAAAACCCAGTTAAATTTGATTTAATTGGATCTATTTGGTTAACCGAGGATAATCTCAGATTGAGTTCAGTTAAATCAGTTTTGAGGATTTATTCAGTTAGTTGAAGATCAATATCATCAAATTTAGAGCCAAAACTGAAAATCTATCAGAAGATAAAGAAGTATCGGAGGCCAGATTCCACACACCCTTGGATCTGGCCAATCTAGAGGAATGAAGGGGAGTGTTTGCTCTCCCTATCTTTGTACGCTCTCCCTTATCTTCTTTCTTCTATAAATACCTGCAATTTTTGAAGATAAAGGAGATGATTGAGCAAAGAGTATAGGCTAGGATTTTAGTTTAATATTTGTAATACCCTTATTTCATAATACATGATTTAATAATAATGATAGTATTTTAATACGTATATATGTATTTTGTATTAAGAAATTTATTATTTTTTATGAGTATGTTATTGCTACTAACATCTTAAATATTTATTGGATTTGCTATTCAATTTTTATTTAGTGATTAATTTATTTTATATGTGTGTATAAATGCATTTGTATACTTATAATGTATTTATGTTCGTGATTTGTGTGTATACTAGTATATAGTGAAAGTGCCCTGATGCCAATTGTAAATCACCTAGAGGGGGGTGAATAGGTGATAATGCTAATCTAGGAACTAAATGCGCTAAATGCGGAAGCTAATGCAAATTTTGCAACACACTTAATACAACCAACAAGTGTAGCCGAATTCCTCGTGAAGGGCTCTGGACTAACTCCTCTTGATTCCCCTTTAATGGGTTGAGGTGCTATGTGAAGCTCTTGTGGTTAAGTACAAGTGAGGCACACACAAACAAGACAAGCATATAAGGATGATAAACAATATGAAATAATGCAAGCCAACACAAGCAATATGAATGATATGAATGAAGAATGATGCTTTGCACTAATGTAAAAAGAGAGAGTTGAGAGACAAGTGGATCAAACGCTAACAACAAGATATGTTTCGAGGTTCGAGCCCCTAGCTCTACATCCCCGCCTACACCACCGTGTAGGATTTCCAATCCACTATCTCCCACCGAGGGAACCTATACCGAAGAGGATTTGTTACAACAAAGGGAGTACCGAACTCCTCTCTCAAACACCGCCTCACAACCGAGGGGTAGGCCCGTAGCCAATACAACAACCAACACCTCTACCGAAGAGGGTTTACAAACCAAACTCCACCTCTCACTAGAGGGAGCAAACCAACCAACTTAACCTCTACCAAAGAGGGAGCAAACACCAACCCAAACCAACCTCACCAAGAAGGATACAAGAAATCAAGGGGTTTACAACAAGTGATATATCTCAACCACAAACCTCTTTCCTTTTTCTCTTTTTCACAAAACAAGGATCCTAATAGAATAGGATAGATGATAGCTCAAGTGTGAAAATCAAGGTGTTTTGGAAATCAAATAACAAAGAAAAATCCTTGGGAAAATACTTGCAATATGATAGAAATGAAGATCTAAAGCAATATCCCAAAAACCTATTTTTCTTTGAATTTTCCAAACCCTTGAAAACAATAAAGATGAAATCTTTGAGGCTCTAAAACACTTTAAAAAACTGATTTTTAAAACTAGAGAATAGGAAATTTTTGCTCTTGAAAATCTTGGCCAAAACCCTAAGGAAATGGGGTTTATATAGGCCCATCAGAAAACTAGCCGTTAGGCTGATCTGGCAGCCTGACAGGCTACCGATCGGCCGGCCCGGCCGACCGCCAACGGTCAGAAATATGACCGTTGGGCAAACCCGGTCGACCGCCCGGTCGACCCAAATAAACAGAGAGCAGAGCTCTCTGGTCCAGTCGGCCGCCCGGCCGACCGTCCCTGTGTCTGCCAAACGTGCACAGGCTTGTGCACGTCGGTCGACCTCATGGGTCGACCGGCCTTAGGTGCGGTCGACCAGTGCGGTCGGCCGACCTAGCCTGTCAGACACTGGACCTGGCAGAAACACATGTTAAAAATATTTTAGAAAATCTTTTATCTCTTTTAAAATTACCATAAAAATTGTTTTATCATTTTACTTTGATAAACAAACTTGTGATAAAAATTTCAAGACATATATCAACATATTCAATCATTTTTGTGTCTTGCAAGTTTTATCAAAAACCAACACTTGTATTTTTATCAAACTTGATTTTTCAATACATGAATAGGAAAGTCAAAATAAGTTTGTTTAAGATGTTTAAGCATGCATGTATAACTAGAATACATCTATTATACATATAAACCATTTAAACTTGTTTTGATCAATCTATTCATGAAAACAAATATCGGTTAAACTAAAAACCGAAAAACTAATATCCAAACATAAAACTTGTGTGTGTTGTGCACTTGAGCATATCAACTATTCTAAGTTTTACAAATGGATCCAAACACACTAAACACTAAACTAGGATACCTAAGTCTTCTTGACGATCTCCATCTTCAAGTCGACTCGGTCCAAAACTCCATCCATGAGCTAGGCAAAGTGTGATCTTGATGCTTGAGCCCTGAAATCACCATGTGAAAGCTTCTAAAACACCTCTTTTGGAAGCAATCACCAACTAATATCTTGATACAAGATCTGAAACTAAAATCACAAGATTATTAGTAAACATAACTACATGAGTTAATCATCATCAAAACTAGGGTGGAAGGCCTTTGGGCCAACAATCTCCCCCTTTTTGATGATGACAAAACTCATGGAGTTATATATGCATGGATTAAAGTTAAGCTTCAAAGAAGCTCCCCCTTAACTCATGCATAAACAAATAAACATAATATGCAATGAATATCAAACATGAATGCATATCTATGCAAAACAATAAATGGCTCTATATACCAATGAAATGTTTAAAAACAAAACATGCTCTAGATACCAATTAAAATTAAACTAAATTAAACTTAATAATTAAACTTAATATATGCAAAACATAAACATGCATATATAAAACGCAATCAAATAATTCTCCCCCTTTTTGTCAATCATCAATAAAGGGGTAAACAATCAAAACAAGACAAAATTTCCTCACCCTTTTTAATACAAATAATCAATAAAGGGTTAAATGCAAAACTAAATCAATACATTTTTCTCCCCCTTTTTGTCTAAAACAAAAACAAAACCAATTAGGGGTGACAATCAATTAAGGTACCAATTGAAAATATGTCAAAGAATAGTATCTTGATACCAATTGAAAGGAAACAAATAAAAAAATATTGATACCAATTTTAAGCAAAACGCATGAAAATCTTGATACCAATTGAAATTAAACATAATAAATTTTGAATGTCTAAACAAAAATTTTGATACCAATTGTAAATATTTTTCATTTTGAACATATGATACCAAATTTAAATTTCAATCATAAAATATGGGAGTACAAATACCAATTAAAAGACAAAATCAAATTTTCTCCCCCTTTATGAAATACCAACTAAAACAATGCGTAGGCTTGATACCAATTTAAAAGTAATCAATTGAAACAAAATTGAAGCACAAGCTTAGCATAAACACAAACATATATATGTATGAAAAATATATACTAATTGAAATTGATATTCTTGGAATTGAAATCATACATACATACAAACATATATGAGTATACAAGAAAGGTCAAAATTGATACCAATTGAAAGAGTCCAATGATATCAATTGAACCAACAATAATGATCAAGTGTATATCTCATATAACTAGCCTCCCAATCATGGTTCAAGTTTTAAATGATTTTCATTTTAAAGCGTACATGAACATGATCTCTCGTCCAACCACCCATAGAAGGTAGGGGTTTTCAAAAATAGATTTGAAAAATAAGCTTTGTTTGAAAAACTCTACCAAAATGAAGAATACGTAACTAGTTATATAAATAATTTGAAAAACTAGTACGAAATCCTTCAAGCAAGGAATAAACTAAAAATAATTTTCATAAAATACATGAAATCACATAGCACTTAAAAACACTCAATATTCAATAAAGTTCATACATGCTTATGAAAACATACTCATGAGAAATATCTTTAAAAAATGGTGAGTGTACAAGTAATGTGTGACATGGCATTATGAACTTTCCAATTAAGCTCAAAATTCCTTAAAACAATGAAAACCATCAAAAACTTATTTAATCTTCAAGGTATATGTATGTCTTATACAAACTAAGGTATACATACATATCCAAACACAACGAGTCCACAAAGATATATGCATGAAGGCACGTGGCTCAAAAAGGATGTATATGTATAATAATAATATGGATAAAATGGACATATACATGAAGTTAAATATAAACACAAAAACATGAAAAACTAAATTTTCATTAAAACAAATTTCATTTCAAGGTATATGTGTGATTTGTCAACATAAAAAGTATACATACATATCCCTAAACACAATTGAGTCCATATATATAGATTTGCATGAAAGGCAAATGACTCAGGGGGTATACATGTATATCTTAAAGTTTCGCAAAATTACACATATACATGAAATGAAAACTCATACACATAAAAACAAATCCAAAAATAGGAATACAAGTTTAAAATGCATGAATCATCAAAACTAGACTATACTAGCACATCTAATGGGTTCAAATAAGCAATCAAGCTCAAACATATATAGATTTATTTGTGGCCCACTATATGCACAAGTATACACCTAGTTTTAATGAAAACTAACATCTAAACAAGTAATCTTAACATGAAGCATCAAAACACGATAAAAATCAACATGATAAACATAAACATGATTATTATGAATATCCACATGTTATTAGATTTATGATGTACATGATAGCTAATCAAATACGAGAACACAAAATAATAATCCATATTAAACATGGGTGTCTCAAATACTATACATGTATGTCAAGAATCTAATTATCATGGCATTTTCATACTAATCACTAAACAATAAAACATGCTATAAATAATGAATATGAAAGCATGTAAACATAAATAAGGAGTTAGGAATCGTTACCAAAACCTAGAAGGCAACTTCCCTTGTCTCCAAATCAAGGTGGTCTTCTCCACCAAACATCCCTTGAAAGTGATGCATCCAATTGATTTCCTTTGAGTACGGAACGCATCCACTCTAAGGTACCGCTACTCTCACGTCATGTGAGAGCCCACACCTACATCAAAAATACGAGGGGTGGTCTTTGGTACCCATATCTTATTGGGTCCATGGGGTTAGTACCTTCTCTAACCCAAACAAACTTATTTGCTAAATTATCATTATGTATTCTATCATAGCAAAATTTAGCAAAGTGGCCCATACGTCCATAATGTGTACAAGTGTACACATGAGCATACATGGTGTGATGGTGTCCGTGAGGAGCATGTGTATGCCGTGGAGGGTGTGCATGCAAAATAGATGGAACTTGTTTCTTTCGAAACAACGATTCCAAACGTGTATGCCCAACAACACATTGGCTCAAAGTGGAGCCCAAACAATCAATACTCTTCTTTAAAACATTTATATCATTTTTAATCAAAGAAGAAGTGGAGCATGCAAGGGGTGATCTAGGTGAAACTACCCTAGCATGGCAAACATGAGAAACAATATCATTTTTCAATGATTTATTTTTATTTAAACAAATTTCTAATTCTTTTGAAATAAAATCAATTTCTCTTTTTAAAGAATTGTTTTCTTTTAAAACAAAATTAACTTTTGAAGACAAGTTTTCATTTTTCTTCAAAACATTTTCACAATCATTTTTATTTTTCAAAAACTCATTTTCTTTTAGTGCAAAATCAAGTTGAGATCTAAGTGAGTCACATTCACTAGAAACCTCTTCCTTTTCTTGCAAAACAATCTCAATTTTAGAAGACAGTTTTTCATTTTCTTTATTTAAAGCAAAAGTCTTCTTTTTCAACAAATTATATTTTTCAATTAATTTTTCACAAACAATAGATAGTTCTTCATTTAAAGTATGGGCATCAACAAAGTCATCACATGAAGAACTAGCATCAAAACTATCTAGTTGAGATTCTGAATGTACCTCAAGGGAGTCATTCCCTTGGACCATGAAGCATTGTGAGTCAGATTCTCCACTAGATTCCTCCGGTTGGATTGGCAATTGAAGCTTGGAGGTGGTGGTTGTCAACATATTCCACACTGCAAATGCGGAATCAAAGTAAGAAGCAAGTATAAGATATTCTTTATTTAATGTGCTTCTAATGGCCTCAAGGGCTTGTGCATTGGCCCCTATATAAATGCGATTTCCAAGATAGCATTTCTTGGTAGCCGCAAGGAAAACATGTAAGCCTAGGGTTTGGAGGTATATGGACATCCTAGTCTTCCAAATAAGAATGTTTGAAGCATCATACATAGGTGGGGTCATGAAGTCCATGGTAAACTATATGAGTGCGCAAACAAGCAAATGCAAACAATAGATTAGCAAACAAATGGATCTCACTCCTAGAATGTTAAGCCTAAGTATCAGGAGCGTTGGCTCTGATACCAATTGAAAGTGCCCTGATGCCAATTGTAAATCACCTAGAGGGGGGGTGAATAGGTGATAATGCTAATCTAGGAACTAAATGCGCTAAATGCGGAAGCTAATACAAATTTTGCAACACACTTAATACAACCAACAAGTGTAGCCGAATTCCCCGTGAAGGGCTCTGGACTAACTCCTCTTGATTCCCCTTTAATGGGTTGAGGTGCTATGTGAAGCTCTTGTGGTTAAGTATAAGTGAGGCACACACAAACAAGCCAAGCATATAAGGATGATAAGAAATATGAAATAATGCAAGGCAACACAAGCAAGATGAATGATATGAATGAAGAATGATGCTTTACACAAATGTAAAGAGAGAGAGTTAAGAGACAAGTGGATCAAACGCTAACAACAAGATATGTTTCGAGGTTCGAGCCCCTAGCTCTACATCCCCGCCTACACCACCGTGTAGGATTTCCAATCCACTATCTCCCACCGAGGGAACCTCTACCGAAGAGGATTTGTTACAACAAAGGGAGTACCGAACTCCTCTCTCAAACACCGCCTCACAACCGAGGGGTAGGCCCGTAGCCAATACAACAACCAACACCTCTACCGAAGAGGGTTTACAAACCAAACTCCACCTCTCACTAGAGGGAGCAAACCAACCAACTCAACCTCTACCAAAGAGGGAGCAAACACCAACCCAAATCAACCTCACCAAGAGGGATACAAGAAATCAAGGGGTTTACAACAAGTGGTATATCTCAACCACAAACCTCTTTCCTTTTTCTCTTTTCCACAAAACAAGGATCCTAATAGAATAGGATAGATGATAGCTCAAGTGTGGAAATCAAGGTGTTTTGAAAATCAAATAACAAAGAAAAATCCTTGGGAAAACACTTGCAATATGATAGAAATGAAGATCTAAAGCAATATCCCAAAAACCTATTTTTCTTTGAATTTTCCAAACCCTTGAAAACAATAAAGATGAAATCTTTGAGGCTCTAAAACACTTTAAAAAACTGATTTTTAAAACCAGAGAATAGGGAATTTTTGCTCTTGAAAATCTTGGCCAAAACCCTAAGGAAATGGGGTTTATATAGGCCCATCAGAAAACTAGTCGTTAGGCTGATCTGGCAGCCTGACAGGCTACCGGTCGGCCGGCCCGGCCGACCGCCAACGGTCAGAAATATGACCGTTGGGCAAACCCGGTCGACCGCCCGGTCGACCCAAATAAACAGAGTGCAGAGCTCTCTGGTCCGGTCGGCCGCCCGGCCGACCGTCCCTGTGTCTGCCAAACGTGCACAGGCTTGTGCACGTCGGTCGACCTCATGGGTCGACCGGCCTTAGGTGCGGTCGACCCGTGCGGTCGGACGACATGGCCTGTCAGACACTGTACCTGGCAGAAACACATGTTAAAAATATTTTAGAAAATATTTTATCTCTTTTAAAATTTTCATAAAAATTATTTTATCATTTTACTTTGATAAACAAACTTGTGATAAAAATTTCAAGACATATATCAACATATTCAATCATTTTTGTGTCTTGCAAGTTTTATCAAAAACCAACACTTGTATTTTTATCAAACTTGATTTTTCAATACATGAATAGGAAAGTCAAAATAAGTTTGTTTAAGATGTTTAAGCATGCATGTATAACTAGAATACATCTATTATACATATAAACCATTTAAACTTGTTTTGATCAATCTATTCATGAAAAAATATCGGTTAAACTAAAATCGAAAAACCAATATCCAAACATAAAACTTGTGTGCGTTATGCACTTGAGCATATCAACTATTCTAAGCTTTACAAATGGATCTAAAACACACTAAACACTAAATTAGGATACCTAAGTCTTCTTGACGATCTCCATCTTCAAGTCGACTCGGTCCAAAACTCCATCCATGAGCTAGGCAAAGTGTGATCTTGATGCTTGAGCCCTGGAATCACCATGTGAAACCTTCTAAAACACCTCTTTTGGAAGCAATCACCAACTAATATCTTGATACAAGATCTTAAACTAAAATCACAAGATTATTAGTAAACATAACTACATGAGTTAATCATCATCAAAACTAGGGTGGAAGGCCTTTGGGCCAACATATAGGTGGTTATAAGTGTATGTATGCGTTTTATCTTATTATTATCATTATTAATATTATTATTTAAATAATTTTATGATGAGTTTACTTGTTACTTGTTAACCTTCAAAATTATTGTCGGTATTATTATTAAAATTCTTATTATTATTAAGTATTGTATGTATTGATATGAGCCTAGCCCTCTCTCCCCCCCCCCTTTCATTTTCTTTTCATTTCCATTTTTATCTTATTATTTTCCCCAAGATCCAATCCCGTTAACCCACAACCCAATCCCCATAATACTAAATTACCCAAATCCAAATCCCAAGTTCTCCCTAAACTAATTTATCCTAACCTTAACTTTTAAATCAATCCTAACTAACCTATATACTAATCATAACTAATCAAATCAAATTATAATCCTAACAACTAAATTCTACTCCAAACTAGTCCCCATCATTTTCCTTTTTCCCCCCTACAATGTTGCTGCCCCACAACGCCGAGTGCAGCCCATGCCCCCCCCTCGGCAGTTCTCACCCCCACATGGCCATCTCTTCATTGCCACATCTACCTTTTCCATGCCGAAACACCCAAGCCGGCTTCCTCCTTGGCGCACACCGCGCAACAAAGCCCGGAGCTCCTCCACCTTCAGCCACAACCACAGCCGTCTGCACCCTCCTCTCCTCCACTCATGGCCGGCAATACACCAACACCTCAACACTTCCAGCACAGTCGCCTACCCCCTGGATCATTCGCGCAACCACACCTCCAGCCTCCTTCTCCCCTCCTCGGGCACCCCTCCACTTCGTCGTTAAGGCCAGGAGCACAGCCGCTCCCCTTACTATGCCACAACAGCATCATGTCCCGAGCTCCGTGAGCACACTCCAACAGCCCCATTTTCCTCCCTGCTTTGCCATGCCGCCCTCTGAAACTAGGCCGGCAACCTCCCATGGCGCAGAGCCCCACCCGAGCTCATCCCCTCTTGGCTTGCAATTGCACCATCACACGGAGCACCGCCAGAATCCACCCGCGGAGCCCCCATCTTTCACCTTACATGTCACACCATCTAGGCCTCGATGCCACCATATCTCCTTCCACCAATGGTCAAACATCATCATCGGAGCCCAAGGGGAGCTCCATCATTACCTCTTCCGGAGCTCGCGGCAACCAAGCCCATGCCGCAAGCCTTCGCTCCTCCATTGGCGAACTTCGGCCAACCCTCGTGCGCCTCTCCCCATGGATGATCGTGAGGCTTCTTTTCCCCCACTCTCTCAAGTTTCTCTTTCTCCCTCCCTTTAATTAATATGTAAGTGTATTAATATATATATTGTACAATGCATGCATGTGTAAGTATTTAATTATTTCATGTGTGGGAGTGTTTTAATTATATGCATGTTTGTTTTGTGTGTGTTGCATCGGCATGTGTGAGTGTGTTATATGAATGAGTGCATGGGAATGTATATATAAATGCATGTGTGGGTATTTTAATTAATGTGTGTTATATTCTGTGTTTGTATGTTTGTATATATATGTATGTATATAGGTGCATGTATGTGTATACTTGTATATATGTGTACCAATGTATACCAGTACGTGTGTACTTGTGTTCGTGTAAGTTCATGTGTTTGGATGCGTGTTGCAGCGATTTATGGACCCATTTGGTCAGATCCGGACCTGTTACGAGATATTCTGATTTGTGCCCATTGTAGAGCCGATACACTGGTAATTCGAATACCGACCCATGAGAAGATTCGAAGGTTCGTACCGGTTCGTGCAGCAAAGACCAAACGACGATCCGGTTCAAATCATGTCATTTCATGTGAGTATTTGCTTTTGTCTTATTTCCTTATTTACCGTTGTCAATAGTATTTGTGTTTTAATTTTATCATTTTATGTGACTAATTGATTTATTGTACCAGTTTAACTACCTGTATCACTTCATAAGGTATCAGTAAGTGTTCACCTTATTTATTTAATTTATTTGAGTGATTATTAACGTCATTTTATGTTTTGATAGTTTATCGCAATTGGCTTAGGCCTAGTATTGGATATCTTAGACTGTGACTTGATTCAGTCTATTGACTGGCTGACCAAGTTCATATTTGAGCATCAGACGTATATAGACTTTGTATTTTGAGATTGAGATATTAGACTTGAACGCTTCATGTATAGATGATGACCGTTTTCGGCTTCGGATCTAGTTATGATAGTCTGTCTATAGGATTAATCTTAGGATGATTGGTTTGTGACTGTGATTAGAATGTATATTTTATGTGGGTATTTATCAGACTTGATATTTAATTGGTGATTATTTAATAAGATTAATTTGGATATTGAGGACGGTTTAGTTATGATCTTACTTTATTAAGGGATTAGAATTCTGGATGCTTGGATCGGTACATGGACTTATTTAGAGTTGAACTTAATTTGGGGTTATGTTCTTTATATCAGATATTGATTAGTAATTAGATGATATTGATAATGGTTGGAATATGATCAGATGTATGAATATTCTACAGTTGATATCGATGTGTACGATGAGACTGATCTTAGACTGTTAGGAGTAATTATTTCTGGATTCATCTACTTGTTAGTTTGTAAGAGTATTGATGGTTCATTTTGATGCTGAGTAACAGATGTAGACTACTTTAAATTACATGTTATTTAAGGGTGTTCTACTCCTTACTTATGATTCGGTATCTGTTGATTTAAGTTGATCTCGAGGATAATCAGTAGACTACTTTTTTCAGGATTGGTTCTTGATTTACTCAGTTATAGAGATAAAGTTATGGTGGATTGGTATAAGTAATATTGTACTTCAGAGTTGATAGCAGTCATTAGTTTGATCTCGGTTATTGGTGATTAGAGGATTAGAACAAATTGGTAGCGATGAGAGAACTGGTTATTGATTTACAGTACCTGATACTCTGTTACAGACATAGCACTTTATGTTCATGATGACTATTGAGATTATGAGTTGATGGATTCATTAGTGTTGTATCCAGTACAGGTGGATGAGATTTTGATCAGCTATATATGAGACTGTACATTGACTAGAGGTGCAGGACTGTTACTGTATAAATTCATGTTACTAAAAGTTACTGGGAAATGATTGTTTGACTGTAACACCCTGTACAGTCCTATTGTTCATCGTATACATGGTTACTGATACTGTTTACTGTCTTGATTACTGTTCACCGTGTATACATTACATTACTGTCACCGTATCGTCCCAGTAATTGAAATAGCATGAATATTGATTGATCTAAATAATAATGTAAGTTGACAACTTACACTGAGATTAGGAAAATAGATGGAGGAGACAGTATTTGTATTTTGGGTAGATCTAGAATACAGGTTGCGCAGCCGACTTACGGTTCCACTGCAGGGTCCGGGGGATGACTGACATCCTATCTGTTTATTGTTCCACAGTGTTACTATAAGTATTGTTTCACAGTGATACTATGAGTACTGTTACTGTTACTGACTACCTGACGGTAGGGTCTGGTTTAGCGCCAGGCATCTGGGCCATGGTCCCAGGTATGTACAGGACCTACCTAAAGCATGGACAATGTCTCTAACCAATCAGTTTAAATAATTTAGGATCTTGATTGGTATGTGTAGTAGGCGTAGTATGGGATGCCTCTATTACATGTGGCAGTTGGTATTCGTTGATATAATTAATAATGATAAATTGTTATTATGTACTGTAATTGACAGTACTCACCTGATTGTACATATATATAAACCATGATAGACATCTGACTGTACACAAGACCTGATTTGGACATCTTATTTTGTACTGACTGACCTTATTGCTTTCTATTCATGATATTGATTATTCAGCTATCTTTTATTTTTAGTTTATCATGTTGTTATTGTACACACCGTTTATATGCACGAGCACTTCCCTTTTTTTATACACTCATTAGGTCGCTTCTGACGATCTTAAATTTGCACGTTCAGATATTCGATATACTTTATTTCAGTGATCAGGTGTTCGATATGCCCGTGCATTTTGCGAGGAGTCTGGAGTTTCTCCCTATTTGATTCTGATATTCTTGCCTTCTTTTTATTCATGTTTCTGTATTTTTATTGATTCTTATATATTAGATTCAGTCTTTGTTCCAGTTCTTTATTTATATGATATCATGCATGAATGCTTATATGTGATATTGCAGTGATCGTTGATTCATTATAGTATAGATTTATAGCTTGTTCGGGTTACTTAAGGCTTAGCGCGTGTATGTGAGGTATTTTTCTTGCGTATATATGTCGCCGACTCTCGTCGCGTCTCCACTCCAGCGTATTTTGGGAAGTGGGGCGTGACAGTTTTAAACTTAGATTTTTGTTTAATGTAATTCTCATTTTTTTATTATGTAACAGAGAGGAGAGGAGAGTGGGAGAATGAGAGTGATGCTTGTACTGAGAGTGACATTAGTGTAAGTATTCATCTTTTCTTTTATTATTACTCTATTGGATCAAAAGTTATATTTTTCTTCTTTATTCTTGTTTTTATTTGCTTTCCTCTGAGGCATTTGTAATCCAAGTGAATCGTATTGCCTTGAAACTGTCTTGTCATTGCAAGTGTCATTGATGATTTATGGTGATGGATAACCGTTTGTTTGTTAGTTTAGCTTGCTTTTTAATTCATAGTGTAGATCGGAAATAGGGAAGATCCTATAGACCATGCTCTGCTCGCCTTCAAAGACAAGATAAGTCATTGCGACGGATATAAGGTAAGCGAGCGTTGAAGAGGTAAGTAAACATTTATTTTCTATTTCAATTTCTTAGTTTAGAAAATAATTTCAAAAACCAACTCTTATTTTCATTTCTTTCTCTTTAACTTAGTTTATTCTCTTTAAAACAACAACAATCCCACATCTTATTCTTCCATTTTCTTCTTAAAATTAACTTAACCTTTTTAAATTTCTTTTTCTAAACTGAGAAGAAAGATTTCTAAAACGTTTTTTTGTAAACTTAAAGCAATGAACTTACTTAAATACTTATATCGCTAGTCCCTCCTTGTAGATCGCGACCCGCATAGCCACTTGCTATCGTGATAGCATTGAGAACTTGGACATTCTATTCTTTAAATCTAAACTATTATTTTTCTGTGTGCAGGTTTTATCTCAATTAAACTATTTTTTTGCTTATTTTTGTTTTTATTTTTGACATCTTTGTGATATGGATTACAATTTTAATTATTCCAATGCATATAGTGATCGATACTTCACATCGATCTCTTTTGACTTGGATATAACCAACCTGACATTTTATAACTTTAACCAACCAAATATGTCGGATTAGTCTCATCTGAATCAACATATGCCCCGGTCCCAATATTATGAACGAAACTGGAACAATCATCATCTCCACTCTTCACAGAGTCAGTAGGGACACAACTTCCCCGAGTCATATTATCAATAACTTTACCAACTTCAGCTTCATATACTCCTTTTCCCGAACAACCAATAGGAGAACCAATTGACTGAGAAAAGAGGATGGAAGACTTAGAAGAGCTCAGTCGGCGAATTTAAAATCTAGAAAACTCAAAATCCCATCAAATTCAAGATCCTTACTCTAATTTTCAAGTCTCACAATAAGAAGAAGAACCTGCTGACTTAAGAAAGAGTATGAAATTCATGATTCAGTCCCCAAATGATTCCTTCAATAGGCTAGAAGCACTAATAAGTTAATTGAACAATGCTTATAGGGAAGAGGAAACTCCTCCTTATCAATATTTGACCAATTCTGATTGCCCTAGCCATATTGATAGGAACCAAGAATTATGGTGTCTTGGACACTTTAACCAAGATTCAATTTCTTCACACCAACTTGAATTTGACCAATCCCAAACTTTTGACATATTGACAATTTTTTTCCATTCAATGAAATTGAACTTGACTGTGAATGTGAACCCGATCTCTAACCTTGTGATTCAGTTCCATTTTCGAATCTATGTTGACTTTGATATCCTTAACCGGTTTGTCACCACTTCCCGAGCCGGCATTGATTCTCGTATCCATAGATCTTGAAACTGAATCACCTATTTTAGATAGTCACATTCCATTGATGGGAAATAAATGTGAACTTCAACCTTTTGATTTGGAACCAACTATTGAACCAAAATTGAGCCCTGAACCAAAACTTGATTTTTTCGAGTCAGTATTGGTTCCCGATCCTATCTCTTTTGAACCCAAATCAACTACTCTACCAAATCACATTCTTTTGTTGGACCTAGGTATTGAAAAAAAATGACTCCGAGATGATATTCCAAGATTGGTCATATAACTGAGATGATTTTAGTGTTAGGGTCTTGCATGATCCTATTCACTTAGGGGGTTGTAGTACTGTAAATAAAAAAGAGGTCGTCAAAGGTGCATTCCTCGATAATCTACGTAATTTAGATTGGGCAGAAACGATTGGCCCAATCCGACCACCACTGGAACCACCACCTTGAGGTAACACTTTTCCTTCCCTTCTTTTTCATGCATATATGCATTAATTCATACACTGAGAACAATGCATGAGATAGGTATGGGGGAGGATTCTAACATAAAAAAAATCTTTTCTTTTAACAACCTTTTGAAAAGAAGCAATATTTTGACTTATTTTTTGTAAAAAAAATTAAGCTAATTTTAAGGAATAGGGGAATCTTAATTAGAATTTCCTATATTTGATTAAAATAAGATTATTTGTTTGATTTCTAGGGTTAGGAAGAAAAATTGAAAAAGTAATTTAGTCTGGATTTCTACCTTGATAAAATATGCATACTTTATACACACACTTAGGACAAAGATTCTTATGCCTTATAAAAGAATAAACATATATATATTATTAAAAATTCTCTGACTAAACTGGGTATTTATGCCTAATAAAGCATAAGTATTCATGACTAAAAGTGATCCATATTATAAATAAAATCCTAAGTTTTTGACCTTATTTGCTCGAGCCCTTAAATCCTTGGGGTATTTTCTCATCCGATGTCCTAAAACCATTCGGTTTGGGAGTCACCGACCTAAGGCTCGTTACATAGGCGGATTAGAAAGTCTAACAGAATTAAGGAATATTACCACCAAAAAATATGTTAAAAATAAGGCATAAGAGTTAGAGTTGAAGAATCCTGAGTCAAATATTCACGGTCACGAAGGTGCATATGACTTAAGGTAAAATAATAGACGAGATGAGAAATACAGTTTTAATCCTAACCTTGATTGATAATAAGTTTTTGAATAGAGTCTAAGTTTAGGAATGAACAGTTTGGTGTTCCTATGACTTATAGATTGCTTAATTCTTGCAAAAATAGCTCAAATATTTTCTCTCTTTTCCAAAATGCGTTTTCGAAAATACTAACACCTTGTTTCTCTTTCTTTATGGATTTTGTGGGTGTAACTCATTGAAACCCCTTACGAGATGAAACTCGTCTTCTAGGGGTAACCTAGAGGTTTAGTCGCTTGTTGCACGTGCTAAGTGCAACCGTGATTCTTACGAAAGTGAGTTAGATTAGGTTGTCTCTATTTTATTTTTTAGTTGTTTTGATCGAGGACGAGCAAAAGATAGGTGTGAGGGTGTGATCGTACACGTATTTTACATTATTTTCATTACACTCCTATATTTATCGTGTAATAAATCTGCTAATTTTCTTGTCTTAAATGCCTGTTTTTCAGAAGATGATCATGGGGAGGAAGAAGATAAAACCAAATAAAACTCAGTTAAATTCTGATTTAATTGAACCTATTTGGTTAGCCGAGGATAATCCCATATTGAGTTCAGTTAAATCAATTTTTGAGGATTTATTCAGTTAGCTGAAGATCAAACGAGGATATCATGATATTCAGAGCCAAAACTAAAATCTATCAGAAGATAAAGAAGTATCAGAAGGCCAGATTCCACGCACACCTAGATCTGGCCAGATGGCCAGATCCAGGCCCAGGATCCGTGGCCACCGCGACAATCTAAAGGAATCAGGGGGAGCGTTTGCTCCTTCTATCTTCGTACACTCTCCCTTATCCTCTCTCTCTCTCTCTCTCTCTCTCTCTCTCTCTCTCTCTCCCCTTCCTATAAATACCTGTAATTTCTGAAGACCAAGGAGACAATTGAGCAGAGTTTGGGTTAGGATTTTAGTTTAGTTTTTAACCTAGGTTTTTTCCCCTTTAATTTTCATTTTTCTTTATGTAACTGAGAGTAGAGGATAGTTTCATGAGAGAATGAGAGTGATGATTGTACTGAGAGTGACACTAGTGTAAGTATTCATCTTTTCTTTTAATGTTACTCCATTGAGTCAAAAGTTATATTTTTCTTCTTTATTCTTGTTTTTATTTGGTTTCCTCTGAGGCATTTGTGATCCAAGTGAATCCTATAGCCTCGAAACTGTCTTGTCATTGCAAGTGCCATTGATGACATATGGTGATGAATATGTTGGCCCAGAGGCCTTCCACTCTAATTTTGATGATGATTAACTCATGTAGTTATGTTTACTAATTATCTTGTGATGTTTAGTTTCAGATCTTTAATCAAGATATTAGTTGGTGAAAGAATCCAAATCAACTTTCACATGGTGATTCCAGAGCCCGAGCATCAAGATCATACATTGCACTCGGTGGATCACGTTTTGGATCGAGTCGGCTTGAAGACGGAGATTGTCAAGAAGACTTAGGTATCCATAGTTTAGTTTAGTGTGTTTTAGATCCATGTGTAAAAATTAGATAGTTGATATGCTCAAGTACACAATACACACACGTTTTATGTTATTGGTATTTTTAACAAAACATATTTTTGGAATTAAAGACAAAAACTATGATATATATATGTTTCATGTATATTGGACCTATGTCCATATGAAACATGCCTAATAATGTTAAATATCATGTTTTTGTATTTGAATGAGTTTTAGGAAAAATCAAATTTCCTATTGAAAAATACATGTTTGAAAAAATACAGGTTTTGGTTTTTGGAAAAACTTGTAAGACACAAAAATGGTTTCAAATGCTTGATATTTGAGTTGAAATTTTATCACATGTTTATATATCAATGCAAAAATGATAAAACTATTTCTGTGGATTTTTAAAAGTTTTTATGGAATTTTTAGAATATTTTAAAATCTGTTTTTCTGACCCAGAACAGTGCTTGACAGGCTCTGGCAGTCGACCGGCGGTCGACCGGACTCCAGAGTCGGTCGACCGGGTGGTCGACCGATGTGCACAGATCTGTGCACGTTGGCTGGCATTTGATCCGGTCGACCGGGCGGTCGATCGGACCAGAGAGCTCTGCTCTCTGTTTTTAGGCAGTCGACTGGGCGGTCGACGGCTTCCTCCAACGGTCAAAAATATGACCGTTGGCGGTCGACCGGCCGGTCGACCGCCAGCTGTTCTGGCTAACAATTTCAGCCAACGGCTATATTTTGGAGAGGCCTATTTATACCCCAATTCTTTGGGATTTTGACGAAGTTTTTAAGAGCAAAAATTTCTCTCCTTTCTTGGTGTTTTAAACAAGTTTTTAAAAGAGTTTTTGTGCCAAAAGAATTCACCTTATTTGTTTTAGAGTTTTTGGAAAAATCAAAGAAAATAGAAAATTTGGGAGATTTGTATTGTTCTTCATTTCTATCTTTTACAAGAGTTTTCCCAAGTATTTTTCTTTGAGTTTTTTATTTTTCAAACTCTAGTTTTTCCACACTTGAGCTATCTTCTATCCTATTCTATAGATCAAATTGTTTTGTGGAAAAAGATATAGTTTGAGGTTGTTGATACCTCCTTGTGTTGTACCCTCCTTTATTGCTTGTATCCCTCTTTGGTAGAGGTTGTTTTGGAGTGGTTGTTGCTCCCTCTTTGGTAGAGGTTGAAATTGTGGTTTGCTCCCTCTAGTGAGAGGTAGAGTTGGTGATTATTTGTATCCCTCTTGGTGAGGTGGATTGTGTTTGTAAAGCCTCGGTGGAGGTTGTTGGTTGAGAGAGGAGTTCGGTACTCTCGGTTGTTGTACAAATCCTCCTCGGTGGAGGTTCCCTCGGTGGGAGTCCTCAGTGGACAAGTTAGTGGATTAGAAATCCTTCTCGGTGAAGGCGGGGACGTAGAGCTAGGGGCTCGAACCTCGGAACATATCATTGTGTTTGCGTTTGATCCATTGACTCTCAACTCTCTCTCTCTCTCTCTCTCTCTCTTATTTGTGCATTGCATCATTCATATCATTCATATCATATTTGCTTGGGTTATGCCTTGCATCTTTCATATTGTTATATATCCATTATATGCTTGGCTTGTGTTTGTGTGCCTCACTTGTGCTTAACCACGAGAGCTTCATATAGCGCCTCAACTCTTATTCAGAGGAATCAAGAGGAGTTAGTCCAGAGCCCTTCACGGGGAATTCGGCTACACTCGTTGGTTGCACTAAGTGTAGATTACAATTAGTTTTAATTTTCGCATTTAGTTCATTAGATTAGCCTATCACCTATTCACCCCCCCTCTAGGTGATTTCAGAATAATCATTTCTTTGTTAATTTAGGTTGCCTTTTAATTAATAGTATAGTTCGGGAATGGGGAAGACCCTATAAACCATGCTCTGCTTGCCTTCAAAGACACGGCAAGTCATCGCGATGAATCCAAGGTAAGCGAGTGTTGAAGATTTAAGGAAACGTTTCTTTTCTATTTCAATTTCTTAGTTTAGAAAACAATTTCAAAAATCAACTCATATTTTCATTTCTTTCTTTTTAACTTAGCTTTTATTCTCTTTAAAACAACAACAATCTCACGTCTTATTCTTCCATCTTCTTCTTAAAATTAACTTAACCTTTTTAGTATCTTTTTCTAAACTGAGAATAGATTTCTAAAACATTTTTTTGTAAAGTTAAAGAAACGAACTTACTTAAACACTTATATCACTAGTCCCTCCTTATTGATCACGACCTGCATAGCTACTTGCTATCGTGGTAGCATTGAGAACTTGTACATTCTATTCTTTAAATCTAAATTACTATTTTTTGTTGCAGGTTTTATCTCAACAGTTCTTAGATACGTGTCCCAATTTTTTGATTATATTTTCCTATTTCTCTGTATTTGTTTTTATTTTGTGATTACTTATATTATTATTGGTATCTGATATGGATTTTGGGCTCAGAGTCAGCCCTTGTCCAAACCGGGGACCCGATCTCAGTGTACTACTTGAGTTGACTTTTCTGATAGTCAAATTTGACCGATTTAAGTTTCAAATACTTTTTTCAATATTTTAGATTTTTCATATTTTTCTGAAACTTTTCTGATTTATTTTGCAAAATCTTCAAAATCGATGTCGATTGGTATCGCCAATCGATTCTAAGATTTTTAATTTACAAACGAGATTGAATTTCTTAAATTTGATTTCACCATATTCCTCAGTATAATATTTTCTGTTTTAGTAAATTTTTAGGAAATTTTCTGGATTACTCAAAATTTACACTATTATAATAATATATTTATATTTGGTTTTATTCCTCTTTCCTTTCTTTTCTTTCTTTCTCCTTCTCCCTGACTCCCACGTGGGCTGACCTCCCCCCAATCCTCATCACTCCCATCTTCTCCCCTTCCTTCTTTGGCCGAGTGGGGCTCAGCCAACACGGGGCTCCTCTTTGGTCAATGTGACCCTAACCGATACGGGCCTCCCTCTGCTGGACGAGGGTCTCACCTCCTGTCATAAATTCTTCCCCTCTTCTGATCTCTTTCTCATTATCTAATTCCTCTCAAATTCTCTCTCATTCTCTTCAATCCTTCTCTCATCTCTCTTTTAACCTCTCCCCCTCCCCTACCTTGACCAATGACCGACTTCCACCAGACCTGGCGCCCTCCTCTTAGGACCCAGGCCGGCGGTATCCCCAACTCCGGCTAAGCTTCAACACCACCACCCTACTTCTCTTCTCCCTTCCATCTTCTTCAATTTCTTCACCATTTTCATCTTCTTCATACTCTCAAATCCCTCAACCATCTCCTTCACTTCCCTCAAATCCATCACCACAACACCTCCCACTCCCCCAATTTCATCAACTTCACCCCCAATTCTATTACCAAATCAACAATCACTATCTTCCTCCTCTAATTTTCACCCACTCTCAATTCCTCCATTACAACCACTATTTTCTTCTCCCACTCCACCACAACAAACCCCACTGCCTCCTCCTTCCTCCCAATCTCTAATTTCACCATCTCCATCTTTAATTTCATCTCCACCATTAAATTCCAACACCTACAACCACAACACCCTCACTTCACTCCTTCTCCTCCCTAAATTGGCCGGCACCGCTACCCCCCGGCTACCTTAGGGCCGTGCGTCGCCTCCCCTCCTCCTGGCTGCACAGCCAGCGCCAATACTGGCCGGCCGGCCACTGGCCGTGAGCCAGCCAGGCCACAACCTCTAGGCCATGGCCTGCTTTTTCCCTCTCTATTTTGATTTCTCTCTCCTCTCTCTCCTCTCAATATTATTATATTTTATATATTTGAACGCGTACGCGTTGAATTATTGGAGCCCCCGGAGTTTGTTACGTGTTCCGTAATTTTAGGCGAGTGATTCTCGCTTATTATGTTACCCTACTTCGACGGGTGTATTATTGTATTTTTGGATTATGTTTTGTAATCCTGGGATTGTGTTGTATTTTTGTGGACCGATGTATTTTATATCGGTGTGATGTATTTGTATTGGTGTGACGAATACTTGTAATAGCATAGGCTATTTCCTGTATTTATTTGTACTACTTTGTATTTCGGAATTACTATGCTTGACTAACCTTTCGTGGTTGTTAGGCTCGGGCTCAGCATACGGGCTTATACCTAGGGGTGTAAACGGGTCGGGTTCAGGTCGGATCCGTGCCATATCCGAACCCAAACCCGATAAGGAATTCGGGTTCGGACTCGAGTTCGAGTCGAAATCTCTTATTTCTTATTGGGTTCGAGTCGGATTCGAATTTTAAATAGGTGTAATAAAGTTCAAATGAGAGTTATTTTTTAAAGTGTATTTTAGTTTTATTAGATGCAAAATATAAATTTATATACTTTGTTTTTATAATAATATGATCAAGTTCTCATTTTTATAATTTTATTAATTTAAATATAGTGAAATGTATGATGATAAGTACCATTTTATAACATGTACTCTCGTTTTGGGTTTTATCAGGTTTCGGGTTTGAAATAGTAATACTCGAACCTGACCCGATAAGAATTTCGGGTCTAATTTTCAGATCCAAATCCAACCCGTTTGTAAAAGATCGGATTGGGTACCATTTACAATCCTACTTATACCCCTTGGGTTTTCTAGCTTCATCAGGAGCCTAGCTACGCCATGTGGTTGCGAGCCAAGCTTAATTGTGATACCTCGTCAGGCACGACTTAGCTATACTCCCGTTTTGCTCACTCTTCAGACTTAAACCCTCTGAGTTTTACTAGTTATGTCGTGTGGCTACTAGTCGAGCTTAATTGTGATACCTTGTCAGACATGACTTAGCTATACTCCTATTTTGCTCATCTTTCAGGCTCCACCGCTATATGGATAGTCTACTTGTTATCAATTGATATGTGTGTATTTAATACTAATATTTTTGCAGGTACCAACTTAGCCTTTGGGCTTAACCACTTTGTGGTTTCACTACAGCCTCCGGGCTCAACCTCTCTGAGGTTTATTTAATTCTTCTGGACTTTCTATATGCTCCGCCTGGTAGGCGAGCTTAAGCATTCAGCGTTTTACCACTAACTCCGTCCGAGCGTAGTTACACCGTGAGCGTGGCTTTGCCATGTGTATTAGTCAGACGTTCATATTGAAATCACCTAGAGGGGGGGTGAATAGGTGATGATGCTAATCAAAGGGCAATTTAAAAATTTAAAGCTACAACAATCACCAATCAAGAATCACAAGATGAATGCAAGCAATTAAGTATGACAATGAATATGATGAGCAATAATAAGTGCAAGCAAAGTAGAGTAAGGAGTGTAAGAACAAGAAAAGTAAACCAATCGCAAACACAAGGATATGTTATCGAGGTTCGAGCACCCAGCTCTACTCCCCGCCTTCCCCAGAAGGATTCCGACCACTTCCACTATCACAAAGATCTCAAATACAATGGAGTACCCAACTCCTACAATCTCAAGTACAAGTAATTTCCTTGGTAGTCAAAAGACCACAAACTCTCTCTTTCAAATATCTCTTCCCTTACAAAGGTCCTTAGAGAATATTGAGTAGGAATGAAGCTCTTGTTGTAAGTGAAGAAAGAAAATTAAATCAGAGAGTATTTGAAAACCCTTCAGAAAATCAGTGAAAAATTCAGCACAAAAACCAAGAAACAAGTCTCTTTTGAAAGCCTTAAACTTTTGAATTTTCTAGCAAAATGTTTGTTTAAACAAATCTCTCTCCAAACACCCCTATTTATAGGAGAGGGCTAGGGTTTAGGGATAAGATATAATTACTGATGTTTAGGAGGTAATTAACTCAAAATATATCCTTAAACGAATTTTTAAAAACAAAAGACAAAAATAAACAGCTCACTTAAAATCTGCCCATTACTGTTCAACGGACACATCGGTCGACTGGGCCGGTCGACCGGTAGTTCAAAAATCCGACCGTTATAGGCTAGCGGTCGACCGACCCGGTCGACTGAGAAAACCTGTGAGCAAAAACAATATATCGGTCGACCGCCCGGTCGACTGGCAGACGTGCACACAGATACGTGCATCTGCCAGAACCGCGGTCGACTGGTCCGGTCGACCGGACCAGACTGACACAGACTCGGTCGACTGCCCCGGTCGACCGGATCAGGTCAAAAATCAATTTTAGAAAAGAAAACAAAGAGGATTTTGATTTTAACAAAAATACTTTTGAACAGGGAATAGTATAAAATATAAAGATGTATCTGTAGGCAAAAACTTGTAGGCAAAATATTTTTGTATAATTTAAAAGAAATTATTTTGGAATGGGCATGTGCGCAAAAGCGTGTGTGATAGAGCTTCAAACCTATCCACTATTCTTTAACATAGTATAAACTGAAAAACAAATTACATGAAGACTTCTTGTGCTATCTTCAAGTCTTTGAGCCATCCAATGCCTTGCTAGTGCCTTCTCTTCTATGATCCTTCCTTGATGTGCAATTTGCCTTCCTTGCTTTGTGGAACTTAGAAGTTCTTGCAATAGCTAAGCAATGGCCTCCAAAATTGGTACAAACCTGAAACTCATCTTAACAAACTTATTAGTACCAAATAGCTCATATTTGGTTTGTCATCACAAAACCAAAAACAAATGGAGAGTGTAACCTCTTGGGCCAACAATCTCCCCTTTTTGATGATGACAAAACAAATAGGCTATAAACAAAAATATAGGGGAGGAGAAAACTCCCCCTCAAATTGTGCTATATAACTAAACTCAAAACAACTCAAAACACAAGAATTCATAGAAAACATAAAAACATGTTCTTGATATCAAATGAAACCAAATTGAAATAATGCCAATAGAACAAAAACACAAAACTCATAAAACACAAAACTCATAAAACCAAAACATATAAATTCATATGGAACCAAGACCAAATGAACTTATTTTTGTCCATGTAAACTTATTCTCCCCTTTTTGTCATACATCAAAAAGGGTTATGAAAAACATGTCTATTCAATAATACAAACATTAAGTTCTCCACAAATAAACGAAAATCTAGCAAAATCAAGAGGTTTAGTGAAAATATCGGCTAGTTGTAAATCCGTGGAAACATAATCAATATCTATATCACCTTTCTCAAAATGATCTCTAAGAAAGTGATATCTAATCTCAATGTGCTTGGTCTTACTATGTTGATTTGCATTTTTGGTCATGTGTATAGTACTAGTATTATCACAAAATATTTTTATATGATCAAAGTGCAAATCAAAATCAAGGAGAGTATGTTTCATCCAAAGGACTTGTGCACAACAAGCCCCCGCGGCAACATACTCCGCCTCGGCGGTTGAGAGAGCTACGGAATTTTGTTTCCTAGAGGACATGAAACAAGACAATTACCAAGAAATTGACATGTCCCACTAGTACTCTTTCTATCTACTCTACAACCCGCATAGTCGGCATCCGAATAACTGGTCATTGAAAAATCTATAGTTTTCGGATACCAAAGACCCATTCCAATAATGCCCTTAATATAACGAATAATGCGTTTTACCGCAATAAGATGAGACTCTTTAGGACACGATTGAAATCTAGCACAAAGACACACACTAAACATGATATCCGGCCTACTTGCCGTTAAATATAAAAGACTTCCTATCATGCTTCTATATATTTAATATCAACATTTTTACCTTGTTCGTCCTTATCAAGCTTGGTTGTAGTTGCCATTGGAGTGTTGCAAGCCTTTGATCCTTCAAGCCCAAACTCTTTACTAGCTCCTTTGCGTACTTGGCTTGGTTAATGAAGGTTCCGTCTTGCAATTGCTTGATTTGGAGTCCAAGAAAGAAATAAGCTCACCCATGGAAGACATTTCAAATTCTAGTTGCATTACCTTTTCAAACTCCTTGCACAAAAGCTCATTAGTAGATCAAAAATTATATCATCAACATAAATTTGTACAATTAAAATATCATTATCAACATGCTTAGTAAAAAGAGTTGTGTCTACTTTGCCTTTAACAAAATCATTTGAAATGAGAAAACTAGAAAGCCTTTCATACCAAGCTCTTGGAGCTTGTTTCAATCCATACAAAGCTTTATCAAGTTAAAAACAAAATCGGGATGAACATGATCAACAAAACCGGGAGGTTGAGCAACATAAACTTCTTCATTAATAAAACCATTTAAAATGCACTTTTTACATCCATTTGAAAAAGTTTAAAATTTTTAAAACATGCAAAAGCTAGTGTCATCCGTATGGCTTCAAGCCGTGCTACGGGTGCAAAGGTCTCCTCAAAGTCAATTCCCTCAACTTGAGTGTAACCTTGGGCCACTAACCTAGCTTTATTCCTAATGACATTTCCGGACTCATCCATCTTGTTTCTAAAGATCCACTTAGTACCAATTATTAGTCTATCGTGGGGCTTAGGAACAAGGTGCCAAACTTGGTTGCGCTCAAATTGATTGAGTTCCTCTTGCATGGCAAGCAACCAATATGGGTCCGTCTCGGCTTCGAGAATGCCTTTGGGTTCAAAATGAGAAATGAAAGCAAAGTTACCACATAGGTCATGGAGTTTGGAGCGCGTTGTGACTCCTTTAGATGCATCACCCAAGATGAGCTCCTTAGGATGATTTGTAGCGTATCTCCAAGCTTTAGGAAGCGGTTGAGTGCTTTCCTCCTTATCCTCTTGAACTTCACCAATAGGGTCTAGCTTTTCTTCTTGAGCGGGTGAGTCCTTCAAGGATAGTCTCTCCATGTCTTCACCTAATGGTTCAATCTCTACAACATTCTCAACAACCACATTAGATTCTTCAAATTTAACATGCATGGATTCTTCTATGGTAAGAGAAGATCTAATGAAAACTCTATATGCTTTGCTAGTAGAGGAATATCCAACAAAGATAGCCTCATAAGCCTTAGCATCAAATTTACCCAAATTATCCTTAGTATTCAAAACAAAACACTTGCATCCAAAAACTTTGAAATATGCAACATTAGGTTTTCTAGAATGATACATTTCAAAAGAAGTTTTTGAAGAAATTTTGCATAAATAAATACGATTCGATATATAGCATGCGGTGTTTACGGCCTCGGCCCAAATATTGAGGGAGGTCATACTCACTTATCATTGTCCTAGCCATCTCTTGAAGTGTTCTATTTTTCCTTTCTACAACTCCATTTTGTTGTGGAGTTTTAGGACAAGACATTTCATGCTTAATTCCTTTTCATCACAATAAGTCATGAAGAGTGGTTAACAAACTCACCACCTCTATCACTCCTTATTTTCAAAATCGGAAAACCCTTTTCTTTTTCAACTCTTTTTCGAAAAATCTTAAAATGAGAAAAAGTTTGATTTATTTTGTAAAAAGAAAACCCAAGTGAAACGGAAAAAATCATCAACCAAAACAAATGCAAATCTACTTCCATTTAAACTCTTAGTTTTAGTTGGTCCAAAAAGATCCATATGAATTAATTCTAAAGGCCTAGTTGACATGATATCCTTGATTGGTTTAAAGGAAGACTTGGTTTGTTCCCAAGTTGGCACGCACCACAAATGTGGTCTTTCTCAAAATTCAAGCAAGGTATACCCTTCACCAATTCCTTTGAATTAATCCTAGAAATATGGTCAAAAGATGCATGTCCTAGTCTTCTATGCCAAAGCCAAGAATTTTCATCAAAAGCATTCAAGCATTTAGTAGAACAATCTAAATTGAGCATGTCAATAATATAAACATTGTTATCACGAAAACCGTGGTGAGAATACAAACATCGGATTTAACATCAAAAATCTTACAAGAAGTATCATCAAAAACAACTTTAAGTCCACGATCACAAAGTTGACTAATGCTAAGCAAATTATGTTTTAAACCATCTACTAAAACAACATTCTCAATAATAGGAGATGCACCAATTTGAATGTTACCTATACCGATGATAGTTCCTTTGGAGTCATCCCCGAAGGTGACGGTGCCACCTTCCATGTACCTTGATAGGGTTGTGAAGTTGTTGATGTCCCATGTCATGTGTCTAGAACAACCACTATCAAGGTACCACCGCTCCCTACGTCTTGGAGCTTTGGTGTGTACCTACATCAAACAATTTAAGATTTGATTTTGGTACCCACATTTTCTTGGGTCCTCTAGGGTTAGTGTCATGAACCCAAACAAGATTATTTGTTCTATTTAGTTGATCATAGCAAAACTTAGCTAAATGTCCATTTTTACCACAATATGTGCATCTATACACTCTACCATATTTAAAAGCATAGTGAGTGTGTGATTTGTGAGCATGAGAAACTTTAGCATGAGTGGTGTGAGCATGAGAATTCTTAGCTTGTGAAGTGTTAGCATGTGAAGTGTGCTTTTTAGAAAACATGTTCTCAAGTTTCTTGGTATTAAAAGCACAATCATTTAAAACTTTTTCAAATCATTCATTTTTGATTTAAAGGAAGAAATTTCTTGTTCATCAATAATAGGAGATTTTGCTTTACAAGAAACTTTGTAGGCATTAAATTCTTTTTGTATAGAAATGAGATTAGAAGAAATATTATCCTTTTCTTTAGAAACCATAGCAAGTTCATTCTAAGAAAAGCAACTTCTTTTGTAATTTATGCATTCAAGTTTCTTGTTATCATAAGTTTCAGAAAGTTCTACAAAAGCATGCACTAGAACTTCCTTACTTACATCATCATCTTCATCATCAAGGGATTGAGGAGTTACCTTGGGTGTGTTTGCCATGAAACACATATTAGCTTGATCCACCTCCTCTTCGGACTCGCTTTCCGAATCCCACGTAGCTTTGTAAGCTTTCTTTTCCTCCGGCTTCTTTGGCTTGAAGGAGGAAGTCATTTTCTTCTTGAACTCCGGACAATCCGTCATGATATGTCCGGGTTTGCGGCAATTGTAGCATATGATCCTCCGCTCCTCTTTGCCTTCAAATTTTCTCCGGAAGTTGAGCTTGTTCTTCCGGTACATCCTCTTGACGTTGCGAACAAGTAGAGTAAGCTCCTCATCTTCTTCTTCGTCATCTTCATCGTCACCATTGGTGGATGAAGTCTTGAAGGCTATGGATTTCTTCTTTGAAGTAGTGGCCTCTTCTCTTGCCTTCTTCTCCATCTCATGGGTCTTTAGGTTCCCAATGAGACTAATGGTCCATCTCGTTCTTGTCGTTCAACTCCTTCAAGGTGGTGGCCTTGATCTCCCATGATGAAGGAAGAGCCCGAATTACTTTCCGCACCTTTTGATCGTTGGAGATGTCATCACCTAAGGAAGAAAGACCATTAGTGATTTTAGTAAACCTTGTAGCCATACTATCAATAGACTCATCATCAAGCATTTTAAATGACTCATATTGGGACCTTAAGAGATCTATCTTAGCTCTCTTGACTTGTGAAGTCCCCTCGTGTGTGACCAATAAGTGTTGCCAAATCTCATAGGCGGATTGGCAATGAATTACCCGTGTAAGGTCATCCTCATTCAAGGCGGTTAATAGGGAGTTTTGGGCCTTGGAGTTAGCCTCATATAGTTTAAAGTCAAGGTCGGTCCAAGTGCTCTCATCACCATCGGGTGCTTCATAGGGTTTGGTCAAGGACTTGGCTACTAAGCTACCCAAAGATTGCAAAAATATAGTCATCCTAACCTTCCAAATTGGAAAATTTAGGCCATCAAATTTAGGTGGGGATTTAATGTTGTCGGCCATGTTTACTAGTGTATGAATGGATGAATGAAAATGTTGATTAGCAATATTTTAAGGATCTCTCTAAGGATGTTAAGCCAAACCTAGAGTCCAAGCTCTGATACCAATTGAAAATTACCTAGAGGGGGGTGAATAGGTGATGATGCTAATCAAAGGGCAATTTAAAAATTTAAAGCTACAACAATCACCAATCAAGAATCACAAGATGAATGCAAGCAATTAAGTATGACAATGAATATGATGAGCAATTAATAAGTGCAAGCAAAGTAGAGTAAGGAGTGTAAGAACAAGAAAAGTAAACCAATCGCAAACACAAGGATATGTTATCGAGGTTCGAGCACCCAGCTCTACTCCCCGCCTTCCCCAGAAGGATTCCGACCACTTCCACTATCACAAAGATCTCAAATACAATGGAGTACCCAACTCCTACAATCTCAAGTACAAGTAATTTCTTTGGTAGTTAAAAGACCACAAACTCTCTCTTTCAAATATCTCTTCCCTTACAAAGGTCCTTAGAGAATATTGAGTAGGAATGAAGCTCTTGTTGTAAGTGAAGAAAAAAATTAAATCAGAGAGTATTTGAAAACCCTTCAGAAAATCAGTGAGAAATTCAGCACAAAAACCAAGAAACAAGTCTCTTGAAAGCCTTAAACTTTTGAATTTTCTAGCAAAAATTGTTGTAACAAATCTCTCTCCAAACACCCTATTTATAGGAGAGGGCTAGGGTTTAGGGATAAGATATAATTACTGATGTTTAGGAGGTAATTAACTCAAAATATATCCTTAAACGAATTTTTAAAACAAAAGACAAAAATAAACAGCTCACTTAAAATCTGCCCGTTACTGTTCAACGGACACATCGGTCGACTGGGCCGGTCGACCGGTAGTTCAAAAATCCGACCGTTATAGGCTAGCGGTCGACCGACCGGTCGACTGAGAAAACCTGTGAGCAAAAACAATATATCGGTCGACCGCCCCGGTCGACTGGCAGACATGCACACGGATACGTGCATCTGCCAGAACCGCGGTCGACTGGTTCGGTCGACCGGACCAGACTGACACAGACTCGGTCGACTGCCCGGTCGACCGGATCAGGTCAAAAATCAATTTTAGAAAAGAAAACAAAGAGGATTTTGATTTTAACAAAAATACTTTTGAACAGGGAATAGTATAAAATATAAAGATGTATCTGTAGGCAAAAACTTGTAGGCAAAATATTTTTGTATAATTTAAAAGAAATTATTTTGGAATGGGCATGTGCGCAAAAGCGTGTGTGATAGAGCTTCAAACCTATCCACTATTCTTTAACATACTATAAACTGAAAAACAAATTACATGAAGACTTCTTGTGCTATCTTCAAGTCTTTGAGTCATCCAATGCCTTGCTAGTGCCTTCTCTTCTATGATCCTTCCTTGATGTGCAATTTGCCTTCCTTACTTTGTGGAACTTAGAAGTTCTTGCAATAGCTAAGCAATGGCCTCCAAAATTGGTACAAACCTGAAACTCATCTTAACAAACTTATTAGTACCAAATAGCTCATATTTGGTTTGTCATCATCAAAACCAAAAACAAATGGAGAGTGTAACCTCTTGGGCCAAACACATATGTTGCTTCACCATGTGCATTTAGTTGCGTCACGAGTGGTAATCACGCAAAGCGTTATAGCATCCAGTATTGTACGCTGACTTCGTTCCAGCCCTGATTTGCTCTACTTGGATGTTTTCTTGTTTGCTCGCTAACTTTATTCTCGCTTGCTTGCTTTCTTATTAGCTTAAATTATTGTTATTAATATTATGGTTGTAAAAAGCTTGAAATTTTTACTTAAACTGTTTTCCAAAACTCGTATTATTTTCGGTATTCGTAACGATCTCCTGTATTGGCACTGTTTTATTGTAATGTGTTATAAGATAGTTAATATCTGTTGTGCTATCACCTACATGTTATCACCTAACACTTGCATGTTATTGCTTAACACCTTTTATGTTAACGCCTAACTCATGATTATCACATTACAAGAATGTAATAACTGATATTCTGATATACCCTTGTTACCCCTATACTCCTGTTACTCTGGTGTCATGCTCCTGCTCATTTCTATATACTGATAATTATAATAGTCGATAATAAAAAGGACAACTTACAATGGGTAAGGGAAAACTGATGGACTTCAATTGGTGATTTTGTTTACAATGGCATTTGGTATGTTGGGCAACTAAAACTTCGGTTCCACATGTGGGCCTCCAGGTGTTCCACGGGGTATGCTGGTACCCCAATACTTCTCTTTCCTGAATGGGCATACAACAAGACCCTTCCCCTTCCAATGCCTCGCGGTAGGTTCCATATCAACAACGGAACATCCTGGGTCGTGGTCCCGTGTATGCACGAAACCATTGTAAACATAATTTGTTGGTTTCCACATTAGTTTTCAATAATCAACCTCAACTTACTCATATATGAATGTATGTGGATTGGAACGTATGCTAAAACATATACCCAGATATATGGGTCGGACGAGTAATAATAATAAGATGCTAATTAATAATTTATCGTGTCATTCTGTAATTCGGGTTGTATACACTTAGATTATGGTGACATGAGATATAAGGTATATATTTATGAGGATTTTCTCGTTTCGATTATTCCTTCAACGTACTAGTCTCATGAAGCCGTAAATTGAGCTTATACAACTGATTTTTCTTGCATTTGATTTTTATCGGTTTTATCGATTTTAAGTTATTTTCTTAGTTTATGAGACAACTCGGGTTGTATGAACTCAGGCTATGGTGATGTGGGATATAAAGTATATATATGAGATTTTTCTTGTTTGGATTATTCCTTCAATGTACTAATCTCACAGATCTGTAAATTTGTGCCTTTACAACTATTTTATCAAATTTACTTTACTTTATGCCTCATTGTCTGCTCGTGTGTGTCTATGCTCACGACATGATTTTCCATACATGTTCTCTGAGTCGAATTTATCGATACACATGTGGTTGCTTGTGCACACCGCTTGTCATTCATTTTACCGCTCGTTGGGTAGCTTCTGACCCCTGAACCTGCATGTTCAAATCCTGGAGATTAGACCGTAGTGAACTTCCTATTTATCAGAGTTGCGAACGGTAGCATAGTGGATCAGAGGTAAACGGTCAGGGGTCTTTTCTTCCGGCCTCTTGAGCTTGGTTTTTGAGATTCCTTGTTGTAACTTGTGAGCATCTTTTGTGCCTATCGGTGATGTGAATCTTTGTAACATTATGTCACATCCTGTGATAACTTTGTAATTGTACTCTTTAGTTAGAATGTATTATACACCACATACTTTTGTACTTTGATTCCTGTATGTACTGATGCTTAGCATATATATATGTGAGGGTATTTTCTTGCTGCGTATATGTGTTGCAGTAGCGTCCTCGTACCAGCGGGATCGGGGCGCTACAGAGTCATCTTCTAAAGGCAAATTGTCTCCTTTGTTGAAGACGTGCATATTAATAAATTTAGAAAGATCTCTCTTGCTGATCGATGGAGTTATAATGCTGAACTCCGAGCAACTTGGGAAGTGCTCCATTTGGCATGTGAGTTCATTTCTTGGTTTGACTTTAAAAAAGATATCCATAATCTTTTTTACACGACCATTCTCTCATTTCCTTTCTTACACCCTTGGAGTTTTGATTTACATCATTTTCTCTAAAACTTCATTAATTATGTGGCATTTGTAGTGTCTCGTAACCTTAATTAACTCTTGAGAAAGCTATCAAATTATGATTGTAATATAGCTCCTAGGAGATTGGAATCATTTGTGATTACCATCCCATAGTAAACAGAAATTGTCAAAATGAGCACAAAATGTCAATAAATGAATTCTCTTATTATTCAGAATCGGTTTCTATCTGGAACCTCATCTGATGGCGTTCGGTCTTTCTTTCTTAAGAATGAGGCAAACCTCGTAGTAGTCCTGAGATGCAATACTCCTTCAGGCCGGACAAAGTAAGGTCTTTTTCACAGCAATGCTAATAAGAGGTGAAGCAGTCTTTCTTCGACCGTCAACTGGAGTCGAGGGGTGGGGCTTTCTTTCATCTGTTATTGTAGAGAAGGGGTGCTTTCTTTTCATAGAAAGTCATAACAAGTACCAGACATTTCACAGTGATCTCAGTGGAATATCATTGAATCTTGGAGGGGTCCAAATCCTGTGGGAGCGACTTGCTTCGCTTCTTCAACGCTTGCGTTTGTGGGGTAATTGATGATCCTTCCTTTTTGGACCGGTTTTGGGATAGCCTCCAAAAACTCTAAATATAACATCATCTTAAAGTCCTAATTGGACTCAAATTTTGATTTCATACTTATCTTCTTTAATTGGTAACAACTCGTTGGCTTCTTTGACTTTCTTTTTTCCTTGAAAGCAAGATATAAACTTAATATCTACAGTACATCAAAAATAAAAAGTCTTGTGAACAATTAGTGTCTAGCAATATAACCTCTAAAACCCTCATGTACTACAATTTTTTTTTTAACTCAACCGCTGATAGGCTTCACCGGCGATCTCCAGGGAGCAAACCCGGGCCTGACCGGGGCCACGTCCGGGAGAGAATAAACGTCCGCATTGCGAGGTTCGAACCGATGACTCGTAGGGAACTTGTGCTTTAACCGATCCAGACCAACTAGTTGAACCAACAACGAGGGACGCTGATGTACTACATTTGCTCGAATTTTTTTTGTGGGTCAAACGATTTCACCTGGTATTCATCTAAATTAACCAAAACACCCTTGCAAAAATGAGCAACAATAGTCTAATCCATACTTTTTAGTCTAAATTGCCAATTTAGATCTAATGGCAGTGACAGAGAGTCAGTGTGAAGCACAATGAAGGAGAGCTTCCTTGGTTTCAATACTTCTTCATTTTTTTGTTTTGTTGATACAAATCAATACTTCATCTTTGAAATGTCATAAACTCATGTTTATGTTAACCCACTAATCATCTTAAAGCACATATGCATACCAAAATTACCTTTCTCCACTCATCATCTTGTCTTGTGCTCTCTCGCTGCCGCCATATATGTTCCCTTCTCTGGCAGAGTCAATGAGGGCCCACACCTTACTGTCCACGCGTGACCATCTGTTCCGTTCTCAACCCCCATCCACTGTCTCATCTCTGACACCGGATCCCTCCCCCTCTCATTATTCTCTTCCTCCGTTTCGTCTCGTCACATGTAACCCGCATGCTCACTCCATCCCACATCCAGATCCGCTGTTTCGCTCAGAACAGCAACCAGCAGCTGCCCAGTTGGCTCTTCACGGGCCCCCAATCTAAAAAACCCGACACTGCGCTGGTTTCGGGTTTCGAGTCGGCCTCCCAATTTTCTCCTCTTTTCTTCCTTCTCCCCGTTCTCTCGTTCTGCATTTGCCCAAAATCCACCGAACTGAATCCTCCAACTGTCGCCAAAACCCTAGAGATCCCCGCTTAAAATGCCACCGCTGACCCAAACTCCAACCCTAGCTTGCCTCCCCCCTCTCTAATGGACGATCCCAGCGCCAGCGCCAGCAAGAAGCCCGCCCTCGTCATCGACCTCAACGAGGCCCCGCCCTCACCTCCCCTCGCCGACGTCCTCCCCCCTCCGTCGCTACCGGAGAATCTGGCCGAGGACGCTCTTTCCCTGGTTCTGAAGTTCCATGGGAACCCCGCACTCGCCCGGGGGGCGGCGGCGGGGTTCCCCGGCGAGGCCGGGGTCGGGGCCTCCCGTATGTGTGGGATTTGCGGGAAGCCGGAGGTTGTTGGTGGGACTGTGGTGTGCGATGGGTGCGAGACTGGGTTTCATCTCGTGTGCCTGAGATCGCGGCAGCGGCAGCAGGCGGTCAGCGGGGACTGGGTGTGCGGGGAGTGTGCTTTGAGTGGGCCAACCCAGAAGCGGTGGGTCCTCGGGGCCGCCAAGCTGCTTGATATCAATGAGCCTCCGCCAGGGGAGGAGGAATGCGCGGCCGCCGGCGCGGAGATTGGCAGGCAATGTGTTCTTGAACTTGATCTTCTTTTTTACTCTTGAGTAGTAGGAAAACAAAAGATTTCCATTTCTTTTTTTTTTTTTTGTAGAACTTTCCCCGCTTTTAGACTGGGAATTGGGTGATGAAAAATGGCAGTTCTTTTTCTCTGTTTCTGGGTTTTTAGTGGAGTGATATATCTGGGAGCTTGTGATTGTAGTCATATTATTTGAATTTTGAAGTGTGCATGCATGGATTTGGGGAATCTTAAGCTTGGGGGTTTAGTCTGAGGTTTGTAACAGGAAATTTCATACGTTAGGAATCTAGAGCTTCAATGGCCGAAATTGTATAACTGAGTTGACTAGCGATGATTTTTGACATTAAAGAGTTATTGGGGGTTTGGCCTTGGAGCACAATCTCTGACGAGAAGGTTCCGAGGAAAGGTTGACCACATTTTATGGTCAACTGTCAACCTCAGACCAATCCCTTGAGTTGGTGCCAAGTTCCTTGCTAAAGGAACTATTGGCATAAAGATGGGCTTTCCACAAAAAAATTACAAGGCTGATTGGCGGATAAGTGCCACCGTTTTTGCTGTGTGATCTCACTTCTCTTTGTCGGTGTAAGTCATGCAACCAAGTAGAAAATACTAATTTTCCTTAGACAAAGGAAGATATAAAAGAAACTGGGGAAACTAATAACACCTATTTACATTTATCTCAAAGTAACAAAATAAGCCAAATGACAGATTAAATAATAATAATAATAATAAAGAATGAGAAATTCAGGACATCATTACACGTGTATGATTTCATTCATGGCCTGATTTGTGAAGGGGTTGACGAATTATACAGTAAATGAATGATACAATATACCAAAAAGGGAAACCTGTTTTAAGGGTGAAAAAGGGAAGATGCTCCATCCCTGCCTAGGTTGCTAAATTACAAAAGTAATAGAAATGCAGTTCTTTGAAAGGGGAAACAAGGCTTAGGAGAATCAAATCTTGTTCTCCAATGTTTCAGAGTAGATGAAAAGGAAGAAGAATTAAGAAGGACAAGGGAAGGTCCCAGTCGTCAACAACAAGAGTTCCATTCATAGGCTTCCCATAAATCCATCATTTATCAGCCTTCTAACGTGCTTTACAATAATAAAAGAGGAACTAACTAGCCATGGCACAACTGATCAAATGATTTAAGATAACATACGATGAAAATTCCATAACCTACATTGGACTCTACACCTTATTTCTACACCTTTTTTCTATGTAAAAATAACTATAGCCACATTTATTTAAAGATTTTTAAAACTTGGCTAAGTCCACAACTTTTATATGCTAGGAGATAAATGAATGAATTTGAAGCTGAGTTTGTGAAGAACAAACTGACTAGTGTGTGTCCGAGAAAGTGTTTTTAGACATGCCTGAGTGTGCATGCACATAAGTGGAGTGAGGAGGTGAGTTTCATAACTTCTATCCTATGATGGGTCCGTTTTGATGGCTTCTGAGAGAAAGAAGCTATTTCTATAACTTCACTTGGTATTTGCACATTTCTATTTAAAATCCTCATCAGACTTGAACCCGATAAGAAAGAAGATATACAACCCTAACCTAAGTCTGAATTTGAATTTCTTATTGGGTTTGATTCGGATATTACATGAACCCGATCTGGATCCGGCCTGTGTACCTTCACATATAACATGCGCAAGAAACTTAGAAAGTTTAAGAATGACTTTAATTTGAAAGAAAATAAAAATGAGTAAGTATTAAAAAATTGCATGTATTTGCATAGCATCCGAAAGTAGTAAACAACATTCCTAGAATTTTGATAGACTTCGCTACGAGTTTCACAAAATTTTCCCTTATATATGTTTCCCTGTGGTTTTTGATGTGTATCCTTGATTTTGAGAAAGTTTCCACAAGCTATACCTGAATTTAAAGAGTTTTTAAAGTTTTCAAAGCGGTTCTTGAGGTTGGGTTTTCCTTTTCAATAAGAGTTTTCGGTCAAATATGGTTCTCTGGTGACTCTGAAGTAAGCTAACTTTTCTAGCTTCTCCCTGCTGTTCGGTCTTTCACTTTGTCTTTTTGAGTGATAGATAGGCAAAAACCAATTCTTATATATGCTGAACCTTTTTAATCTTAAGTTAAATTGATAGTTGCATTTAGCATTGCCAAACCACAACTTAGAACACTTAGGATTAGAATTCATAAATTTTTTGTGAGATAGTTCTGATTTAATAAAAAATAACATACATTGCAAATAAAACTTCCATTGGAACACTACAACAAACTAAGCGGTTGTACTCGTACTTTTTTGTAAGTGGAATTCTTGATTTTCCAATTTCAAGCATGGACCCTAATTGAATATAAGAAACAAATTTGCAAACCTTGCAAAGCGGCTATCCTGATACAAATAGGGTGTGGCGAACTAGTTAGGCCACACATATTCCCATTATGTTAGGATAGTATAACCCATAAGAATTTAAAAAAATGGAAGTATCGAATGACTTTAAACAAGATAATTATGTTCATAACAGCGTTTAAAAAAATGCATTACGTAACGTGTTATAACGCATTACGATAACTAACGCAAGGGAATCGTTACAAAACAGGTGTAAAAAACTCATAAACCTATAACCTGGGTTTTTTACACAGTAACGTACGTTACGTTACATTAGATACGTAACGCACAGTAACATACGTTACTGTGCAAATAAAAAAACTATAAAAGGGAAGCCCGTTCTCGATCTAGGGCACAACAAACCCCAAAAAAAAAATGAAGGAAGAAGAAAAAACTCACCGCCGTTGCCGATTCCCTGCCGTCGGAGGTTTCTCGCCGCTGTTCGTCTTCTCGTCCGTGGCGCCTTGAAGAAAGAAGAAGAAAGAAGAAGAAAGAAAAGGAAGAAGACATACCTGCCTTGACCGCTGTCGATGAGTCGTCGTCGCTCAGGTCTCAATCTTTCCCCCTTTGATCTATCTCTAGCCCACCGATCTCTCTCTCAGCTCTCTCCCATGATCTCTCTGCCCTGATCTCTCTCTCTCCTCCCCTCCCGATCTCTCTCTCTCAGCTCTTTTCCGCTTCCGATCTCTCTCTCTCTTAGCTCTCTCCCCCTCCCGATCTCTCTCTCTCAGCTCTCTCCCCATCTCTCCCTTCTCTCTCTGCTCTCTGGTTCTCTCTCTCCCCCTGCTCTCTCTCCTCCGATCTTTTTTGCACTCTCTCCCTCCCGTTCTCTCTCTCACGCAGAGAGAGATCGGAGGGGGAGAGAGCGCACACACAGAAAGAGAGAGAGAGAGAGAACAGGAGGGAGAGAGTGCAGAGAGAGAACAAGAGAATGGTGAGAGGGACAGGGAGAGATGGGAGAGAGGGGAGAGAGCTGAGAGAGACCGAGAGGGGGAGAGAGGTGAGAGAGAGATCAGGAGGGGTTTAAAGGGGAGAGAGATCAGGGGGAGAGAGCAGAGATATTTGAGTGATGAAGGAGATGATACAATTTAATTATCATACTTTAAATTCAATGCAGAGAATTATCATGCTTGTTATATTTTTTTTGCTAAATTATCATGCTTATTAGTTCTTAATTGTTATAATTCAATTTCAATATCATACTTGTTAGTTGTTAATTGTTATTATTCATGCTTGTTTGTGTAGATTGAATAGCATGGCTAAAAGTTTGGATCCCGCACATGAATTTGCAAATCATATAGCGGGTGATCCTCCGAATGTGTTTTATTGCAAATTTTGCAAGCATAAAATAACTGCTGGAATCACTAGGCTTAAATATCACTTGGCCGATACTAAAAAAGGCGTTAAGATTTGTGCGCAAGTCTCGTCCAATGTGAAGCAAGCTTGTAAAAACATGTTGTTGGTCACAGAGGTGGAAAAGGAGGAGTCAATATTCCGTGAAATTGGGAGGATGGGAGAATCACAGGAAGATGTGGTAAGCCAAGAATTGCAAAGTGCTGCTAGAAGCAACTCCCAACCTCAGATTCTTGGGCCTATAAATAAATTTATCAATCTTGAAGCCCGCCAATCGACACTTGAGAGCTCTTATAAGGAGGCAAGAGAGAAATGTGTAAGAAAAATTGCGAGATGCATCTATGCACTTGGGCTTCCATTTAATATCATTCAAAGATGATAGAAGAGGTCATATCGTTTGGAATAGGCTTGAAGCAGCCATCCCCTTATGAGATAAGTACATGGGTACTTAAGGCAGAGGTAGAGGATATATATAAGATCAAAGCGACACACATGGCGGCTTGGAAGCAATATGAATGCACGGTGATGTCGGATGGATGGACAGATAGGAAGAGTAATAGTTTAACTTTCTTGTGAATTCACCCGAGAGAACTTTCTTTTATAAGTCCATTGATGCGTCGAAATCGATCAAGACCGGAGCTTTCTTGTGGGAGCAACTTGATAAGGTGGTGGCGGAGATTGGCGAGGAGCATGTTCTTCAAGTGATTACCGATAATCATGCATCTTATGTGATGCCGGTGCAAGACTAATGGTCACAAGAAAATGTCTTTATTGGACTCCTTGCGCTGCTTATTGCCTTGATTTGATGCTTGAAGACATAGGTAAGATGAAGATTCACACGGAGACTCTTGAGATGTCAAACGGTATAACCCAATTCATATACAATCATGGTTGGTTCTTAATTTGTTTCAGGCACACACAAAGGGGAAGAAACTCCTAAGATCGGCCATTACATGATTTGCTACTTCCTTCTTGACTCTACAAAGGTTGTACCAATTAAGGCAACCTTTGAGAAAGATGTTTGCATCCGAAGAATTCAATAGGAGCACTTGGACAAAAAAAATCAAATGGAGTGAAAGCAAAAAGAGCGGTGATTTCTACTAGAAGTTTTTGGGCCAAAGTTTTATTTTGCTTTAGCACCACACTGCCACTCGTGTATGTTCTACGAGAGGTGGATTCGGTTGTGAGATCATCTATGCTTTTTCTTTATGATATGCTTGATACTGCAAAGGAGAAGATATATGATGTGTGTGGTGGCAGTAAGAAGAAGTACATGCCTTACTGGAATATGATTGATTAGAGGTGTACAAGTATGTTGCATAGGCCTCTTCATACGGCATCGTACTTCCTAAACCCAAGATGTTTCTATAGCGAGAATTTTAGCAATGATGCTGAGGTAAGAAAAGGCCTTCGTGAGTGCACGCAGCGCATGATCCCTGACATTCGTGAGTATGCACAGGCTGATATGGAGTTAGATAGTTACAAACATAAGCTTGGAGAATTTGGAAGCCAGTTAGCTCGAATAACCTGGAATGCTCGTAGTTCAGGTATAATTTAGTGAATATCTATGATTCTTTGTTTAGTCATGCGTTGTTTAACGCTTAAATCTCTTTTAGCTGCTTGGTGGGAGAGATTTGGAGATGAAGTTCCTACGCTTCAAAAGTTGACAGTTCGAATTCTCTCTCTTACTGCTAGTGCTTCCGGATGTGAATGCAATTGGAGCACTTTTGAACAAGTAAGAAAAGTTAAAACTTACAACTTACAAGTTATAACTGTCTTTATAATAAATAAGAAATGACTTAATTTTAATAACTAAATTTGTTTATTGAAGGTACATTCAAAGAAAAGATGTCGCTTGGAGCAATTACGTCTGCAATCCCTCGTTTATCTTAATGACAATATCAAGCTTCAAGAGAGGAATATTCGTAGGAGGCAATTGCATATTGATTCGATTTTGATAGAGGAGCCGGCTAGCGATGATGAGTGGCTTGTAGAGACCGAAGAGCCTTGTCTTATGGATGATATTGCATGGCTAGATGAGGCAAGAGAAGAAGATGAGGCAAGGTAAGAAGATGAGGGCAGAGATTTTCTAGATGTCAGCGCACTTGGTAATAAAGGCACTAGTATTGCGGTTGATAATGAGTCTAGAGAAAAGAGACAAATGGTAGATGGTTGTTCTTCCGTGGACAAAGGGAAAGGACCTGTCATTGATGATGTGGATGAGACCAGGGATGATATCGATCCGGAGGATGCTGAGTACATCTTGGAGGAGGATGATTTAGTCATAGTAGATGAGATTAGAGCATGATATTATTCCAGGATATTATGACTACTTTGTTTTGTATGACTATGACTTATGTTTGTGAACTTCTTATGAAATTTGTTATGTTTGTAACTTGTTATAACTTGTGAATGTGAAAAATTATTGTGATACTTTCTAAAATTTGTTATGAGACTTGATAAATGTGTTATATGTTTGTTTTGATTTTTTTAGATTTTTTAAAATTATTTTTTTATTTATTAAAATTCTTAAATATAGTATATATATTTATTTTTATTAAATAAATATTAAATCACGCAACCTGCGTTATGCGTTACGTTATAAACTATCTTAGCATAACAAAAGAAAAACGTTATCGTTACGTTGTCGTTATTTTGAATATTGGTTCATAACTCTTCTGATAAATGAACAAGTATTCAAAAATAATTATAATAAAAAAGGACTAAAAAATAATTAGAATGATGAATTCCAAAATAATTGGGAACTTCTTCACAATGTGAACTATGGCTTTACACTTGTAGTTTAGGCGATTGGAATTGAAAATATCACTTAGATGTTTACCGTGTGAGTAAATTGAAAATATTGTCCATTTTTTTTGCGATACTATTCAATTGTAGTATGAGATTGAATAGCTCTATGTTGGTTTCATTAACGCATAGGGTTCTGATTGCTTCTTGGCTATGTCCCCAAAACAGTTGAGCCTTATACAAGCCATGTGGCTGGCTCTTGTGACAGTAAAACAGTCCTATCTCAAAGTGTGAGTTCAAATTCAATCTTATGAAATACGACTGATGCTTAGCACTCTTACTGTACCAATAGTTTTATGATTTGAACTTGTTTACAATATCAGCACTATCCCATAGTGAAGATGAAGACAGGCAATTTTTTGGAAATCCACTGAACAATGAAATGTTGACCTGATGGTTTATTTAGTATAATGAGTGACAGAATTGTATTTTAAGGTGCTGCTAGTTACTAACTCCAACTAAAATAAACTTGGATTGAGGAAGTGCAAAGAGATATAATGGTTGTTCCTAAGCGTGATCTAGAATCCTAGATATTGATAGGAAGTGTTTCCTGAGATATTAGGAGATAGTGCCAGCCATAGAACAGTTTTGAGAAGCTTCTAGCTGGAGATCGAATTGATATTCTAACTACTAGAAGGAAAAACTTTTCATCTAGAGAGTCTACTATGAATGAGGATATCATAAAAGACCAGTGCACTGAATTATAGATAGTGGATGTATTATCTGAAGAAAAAGGGACATGGTGAGGTCTTCGATGCTCTTTGAGGAATTATCTCCTTGAGTTTTATTTTTGATCTTGTAACTCGGACTGGTCCTATAATCTAATCTGAATGTTATCCGGACTAAACCACTTGGGTATTCTCCTGGTGTAAATAAATATTTGTGAGTGAACCTAGTGGATCCAGGTCTGTGTGGACCTTATTGATATTTATCCTGTTCTTGGAGTATTTGATGGTTGTTTAATAAAATCAATTTGCAAAGGAACTATGTAATGAATAAATTACTTACTGTTCTTTATGAAGAAAACCAACCATATCCAAAAGCGACAGACACGGATGAATGGAGTTTAGGTACAAACTTGTTGGTGATCCTGTGTTGTTTCATTTGGTAGGCTTCCTATCTTAAGTAAGATAATTCTATATCAGGTTTGTCAGTGGCTAGGTCCTAAGGGTTAGTCCTCAGTTTGCATTTCAGAAGACATTATTTGTTTTCCCTTGTTTGAGCAAATGGAGGTGATATTACGTTATGATGTCCTTATGTGTAAAAGGTGGAAGACAAGGTGTTAGTTGTCCCTTTCATGAGATTTGTAGAAGCTTAATGTAATTGAATTCAAACCGTGCGATCATTTTCTTTGCACTTAAACTTGATCAGCTAGAGGGAAAGAGGGGCTTGCCATACAACTTAAGAAGAATATATATGTCTATATATATGTATGTATATATTGAGTAAACCCCAAGAAGCCTATTGCTAAATAATAACATTTATTATTGGTTATAGTTTAAGCTGGTTCAATCGTGTAGCAACCCTTAATAATTCTCCTTGACAGGGTTTCTAAAAGAGGGAGGATTCTATGGTTTGCCACAATACATTGCTTTCATTTCTAAATCACAACGTAATACAAACTGTCGAAGGTCCAAATTAAACTTATTCCACATGCAATGTCCAATTGTGTTAACTTGACAAGGTGGATACTTGTATAGGTTGACTCCCCCCTTCGAATAGCCAATTGTTACAACATCATGGAGGCATCCATAGATTCAAAACATAAATAATACTAAGAAGAAGCACACACATATTACGTGGTTCATCTCTGATGGGGACATCTGGTTGTTTTCCTTAATCTATTTTTAGTGGTTTATTTTTATTGCTTATTTTAGTTCTTTTAGGCCCACATTGGTTGTGGTGGAAAACTCTCTGTGATGTAGGCCTATATAAGGCCAAGATTGCTATTGTTTTCTTCAGCTGATGATTGAGCATTTTGTGTAGCTAGTGTGGCTTGGATGAGATATCCAAGTGAGAGATTCCCAAACCCTATCTTGGGTGATAAACCCTAAGTTGAGATTTTTTTAGTATTTGTCCCCCTCATCTTGGTATCAGAGCTTAAATTCTAATATCTTTCCTATCCTTTCACAAAATTTCACAAATCCTCAAAAGTCCAAAACCCTAGATCTAGTTTGTCTTCGTCCCAAATTATTGTTCGTAGTTTTATTAAAAAAGTGCAAAAACCCTAGGTGCCCCTTCCTTTTCCCTCTTTCTTCCATCTTTCCCTTCATCTTCCCCAGCGCTCGGCCAAGATATCAATAAGCTTCCCCTCGACCTCGAGCTTCCCTTTGACCTGCCCGCCATCTTCCACCTCCCACCACCTCGTCGCGACCGCCACGACCGCCTACCGCCTTCGTCGTCATCCCCACCATCACCCGACTGCAACAGCAACCGCCGCATACTCAAGTCCCAGGCCCTGACGGCTGATCTCGCTGCCTCATCACCCTTATCGCCGTAACTCTGACAACTCGCAGAAGATCAGTTCTCCTCTATCGTCTCCTCTCTTCTTCACCCATTCGGCCGTGACATCCTCGCAAGAGATCAGATCTAGACCCCCTCGAATTGATCTCCGACAGGCCGCAAATCTTCTCGGATCAGACCTTCTTCGACGTCAGCGACTTCTACGTCCACTCCTCCTTCGACCTCCCCTCCTTCTCTAGTTCGGCCGTCGATCAGGCCCCCAGAAGAAGCTCACCTCCTCGTGTTGACCCAGGACGACGACTCAGATCCTTCGGCAGTTCGCCACCATCGCCACAAATTCTCTCTGACGCCACGAGCTGGATCAGATCGAATCGACGTGAGCCAGATCTGATCAAATGAACTCTTCAGTTCGATTTGATCCTCATAAATGGGATCAGGTTAGCTGAACCAGATCCGACCCGAAACTCGATCCACAATGACGATCTGAGTCAGCGAGTCAAGCCAGCAAGCCAACTAAGTTGACTGAGTTGACTTAGAGTTGACCGAGCCATCTGAGTTGACTCGGCCCATCTATGATACTCCAGACCCCATTCGGAGGTTATTTCAAGCCCGATTCGCGCTCTTTTCGAGGCAATCTTCTCAACTCACACTATGTTGTTTCAGGACCACGCGCGTGATTTTAAGCTCTCGATTGTGGTCGTTTCTTCAAGGAAACATAGAAGAATCCTGCGTTAGGCATGAACGACTCATCCCTCAGGTGAAATCTATTTTGAACTGAATTATCAATTGCTGAATTATTGTAAATATTATTGGACTGCAGTCAATTGTTAGCAATGTTGTGAGTTGCTTCTAGCTTGTGGTTTACATCACTGTTTGTTATATTTCTCAACATTTATAGGATTGCATTTATTGCATTTAGGAGTTAAACTGTTAGGATATTTTAATTTCTCTCATTTAGTGCACATATTTAGCTTGTTTGGGTCTAGGAAATTACATGGCATCTGCTTGATTGTTTGTTGCATTTGTATCTAGATTGGTGCATGTGTCTTAACGCATCCAACATGGTTAATCCAGATAATTTTGATCGTATGATTAGGCAACTTTGGAAAGGATCGAATTTCAAAACACGATAGATATGCTTGATCATTATATTGGGCAACTTCGGGAAAGGGTAGAATCACAAGACATAAAAGCACAAATTGATCTCTCGAAGAGTCAACATATTAATATTGCGCCTAGTGATGATGTTGATACTTGAGAGTTGCTGAAGGTGTCTACGTTCTTTTTGAAATCACTAGTGTTGTTGATGATACATTAGTTGATTCCAGTACACCCATAGTTGATGAGGTCTACGTTCATGAGGATGATCAAGACAATTAGGAATCAGAGGTTGAATCGATTGTAGCTACTACTAGCATTTCCTCTTCTAGTGTGTCGGTTGCATTGTTTTTGCCTGTTGCATATGATGAAACCCCGAGGGAGATAGCAATAGGCGATGATGACTATAAATTTACTGCATTTCCACATAGTATCTTGCATGAATTTGCAGTTGTTAATAAGGTGACAAGTATGTTTCACTCGTTGCACAATCAACGTACATGTTCTTATAAAGTTCTGAAGAGGAATGCTTTCCTCACCTATGAGCAGGATAACCCATGGGATCCTGGTATCGACCCGACTTTTAGTGGAGAGGATTCGACTTTGGTTATTGCACATGTCTTTCTGCATCTACCATCGCGTACAGCAGATCTGTCACAAAAGCCTGTCCCACCCCCACTGCCTTGATTCAGTCTTGATGCATATTTGCTGGGTCTACGTCCACCGCATGGCCTGATTGAGAGCCGAGAAGATTTACACTCGACGTGGTCGAGTTTTCCCTGACCCCGGGGGCATGATGAGGACATCTAGTTGTTTTCCTTAGTCTATTTTTAGTGGTTTATTTTTATTGCTTATTTTAGTTGTTTTAGTCTCACATTGGTTGTGGTGAAAAACTTTCTGTGATGTAGGCTTCTATAAGGCCAAGACTGCTATTGTTTTCTTCAGTTGATGATTGATTATGAAAATTGCCGTTTGAGCATTTTGTATAGTCAGTGTGTTTCGGGTGAGATGCCTAAGGGAGAGATTCCCAAACCCTATCTTGGGTGATAAACCTTAGGTTGAGATATCCTAGTGTTCGTCCCCCATCAAGCTTCTTTACACATTGTTGTAACAATTTGCTAAAGCCTTGCTTAAGTCCCCACTTTCTTTATATTCGCTTTGGGATGCTTTAGCCACTGTTTCAAGATTTAGAAGATTATGCATCATCTTCTTATGTTGATGCTTATTATTATTAAACTTTTAGGGATATTTTTTCTTCATTAGTTATGAAAAATTTTAATTTTAAACTTGTCTTTAGTTTTCTGTTTTTACTTTTTTACTTTTCAAACCTAAGCCTTGTCGCATTGCTTTCGCTTTTGCTTTCCACAACATTGCTTTTGCCTATCCCCTCGGGGGGGGGGGGGGGGGGGGGGGGGGGTGCATATCACTGAGAGTTCATTATGATAAACAAAAAGATTACGAGATTCTCTTACCATCACTCTTATATTTCTACATAGTTTCATCTCATCTTCTCTCAATCTTCACAAGGGGAGGCAAAAACCTTGGTCCATCCCACCAAACCAGAAAATAGCTTAAAACTCTACTTTATGGAAATTTTCTCATATAATCTCAGTTCTCCTTTAATCCTAAAGGATCTCAATGTCCTATTCAATATAGAACTCAAAAAAAAGGAAACATATAAGGAACTTAATTTGGACTTGGAGTCAAATTTAATTTTGAGTCAAACCATACAAATCTCCACCTTGACTCAAAATTGTTCAACCACTTCACTAGACTTTGTAACTCCACCTTAAACAAAACATCGTTTGCCTTCACCTAAAATCTGAATCCCTCGCTCTAGTACCTTGACTTCATCCTCAACCTACTCCTCACCATCTCCAGTACCTTGTCTTCACGCTAAGCGTAAACCTATTAGTTTGGCACCTCGAGTTGGCTTGATCTTCACTTAAAGTGCACCTCCATACTTCTATCGGATCAATTTTTCACCACCTTAAAAAAATCAAACTCGAACAATCATCACAATTCACCTACATAAATCTAGGACCATGCAGAAACCTTGCTGCAACTTCGAAGGCCAACAGAAAGCTTGCCATCTTCATATTGGACAACTATAACCTTTCATCAACCCATTTCGTATCAATCTCCTTAATCATTGTTGATCATAGACCAATTGGTACGAAATCCACTACCAACGTGTTCAGAACGCTAAAGGCATGTTTTGACTCGTGGATTTGCTTTCAATTCCCTGATCCACGCTCTGATCAATGTGGTCTGTTGATTGTAATTTGACCCTTCCATGTTTCTTGATGTGTTTCTTACGTTTTGTTGTTCATTTCCTCCACATCAAATCCATCATTCCCATATTAATATGATACCATGTGAATAACATATCACGTGACACCAATTTGACCTTTTGTGCTCCATGTTCCAATCTCCACATGCAACCCCCAAACTTCTTCTGTTGTGCATGTGTGAACTAAATCACATGGATTTAATATGTTTGACCCCACATTCCCTTGCCTTATCTCGTGAGCACCTTCATCCAAATCTCAATTGGTCGAGGCTCGTTTCAGTAGAGTAAGCACTACTCGCCTCTGTGTTGATCAACTTGATCAGCTAACTTGACTTGTACGTGTCCCGCTCTGAATGGATATTGGTCAACACTATTCATGTATAACCTGTTTATGACCCGACCCGTCAGCCCGTTTAATGAACAATTGTTTATGGGTTAACAAGGGTAGGTTTACAAGGGCTGGCAATGACATGCGTGCCCCTTAATTATAATTTTTAATAGGAAACTTAACTTTTAATTAATTGTATAAGTAATTTTCTTTATATTATCCCTCCAAAATGAGAAATAACCTATAATACCTCTATTAAGGTTCACCTTTAACAATTTTTTCTGCAAATGGCCTTCCATAAATATTCCTAATAAATTTCTCTCCAAGACAATGACTTCATTTCAATAATTCCTAAAAAGTTTTCCTGAAGTTTGTATTATGAATTATAATGGGAAGAATATTTTTGTAAGATAAATAAACTTTGTTTATATATAATTTGTGTACATATTCTATTGCCCCCTCGAAAGATTTAGTTCTGGGTCCGCCCTTGCTGGTTAATCCATGAACCTATATAATACCTATTTAATTTATAAACCATAAACTTAAAGGCCTCACTTTCTCTCTCCCTTTCTTCCAAGTTCCCCACCGAGCGACTGAAGCCTGAGCCCTAGTTGGTATTTGCGGGCCTGCGCGTGTGCCCTCATCTCGTATTCTTGGTTGAAGATCCTCCCGCTGGTTGAAGATCATCCCGCTACTCATCTATCTATACAACCTTCAATCAAAGATCATGCAACTTGCCGGTGTTGACCTCCACCCGCTTCTCCTCTCACGGCACGACAACACTTCATCGAGCTCCCCCTGGCCGGTGGATCTTGTCAAGCTCTTATATCTGAACTCCCTCTTGTCACCTGAGTTTATCAGATAAGTTTATATAATTCTTAGGAACAGTTTGACAAGTACTGATTGTATTTGACCCATCACACGTGGGTTGGCTACGTGTCAACTTGTCAAGGGTACACGGGTCGACTGAATATGACCTGACCTATTTGCTACCCCTTCTAATCACTGACCCGACACGTATGACGTATCTCCATCATGTGCACACCACAACTATCAAACACAATCAGTTTTGATATCAGTTCGTTGTGACAGGGGAAACACCCGTAGATTCGAAACATTAAGCAATACCAAGAAGAGGAAAGCAAACTGACTTTTATGTGGTTCGGTTCCTTTGCCTACATCAATGGAGGACAAATCTTAGATTCTGTCACTATAATAAAGAAAATAGATTACAAGATTCTGTCACCATCCCTCATATCATCTCTCTATATAGTTTCGTGTCATCTTTCCTCAATCCCCCACAAGAGGAGGCAAAACCCTTAATCCATCCAAATCACAAAATAAACTTACAACTTTATTTATAGAAATTTCCCATGAAATCCTAGTTTCTCTTTAATCTTAAAGGAACTCAGGTTCCTATTCAAATTAGAACTCACATAAAAGGAAACATACAAGGAACTCAATTTGAATTGGATACAAATTTTATTGAGTCAAATCTTCCACTTATGCCCCTTCAATCTTCTTTCTCCCAATGCTTTAGCTGATTTGATAGCAAGTAGATACTCATCTTTGGAGACCCTATCATCAAAATTGGCCTTAGAAACAATCTATTCTTTGTTGATGGAGATACCATTGATGCAAGGGGGATCATGAGCACACTATATTTATATTTTGCATTGTTCTCTCTAACATCCTTTGATTGTATTGGACGTAAACAAGCTTAATGAGCATTCTATGACCAACTTCTCTTTTCTGTATGTGTCTGAAAAACAAAATTTAAAGAAGGAAATTATGCTAATCATTAAAAATATCATTGGGAAAATCATTAAAATTGATCTAATACTTAGTTCTTAAGTTTCTATGTGCATCAAGGTGATCCAGCTTCATTTGTGCTGGGAGTAGAGGTATATACTCCAAGAATGTGCATTATTTCATTACTCTGGAACTTGCACCCTGCAGGTCCCCCTGTCTGTTCTGACATCGAAGTTGATAAAATGCTAAATCACAAGGTTCTAGCCATATAGCAGTTACAAAACTGTAAGTTGACTGTTTAATAACTGCAAGCTTGTTTTTCAACTCCTTGTCAAATTGTCCCTACCTTGCCAAGTGAATGAATGATTCTTGAGCTGGCATATATGCTCAATTGATTTGTGATATCCTCTGGAACCACTTTCTCGATGTTCTTCTTAACTCCATTTGATATTTTAATATGATGTCTTCAATCTCATTGCTTGGCGGTAATACATGTGCAGATTAAGAAATTAAATGTGATGTTTATTGGAATATTTGATAATCCCATCTTTTATCAACCACTTCAATAATCTTCTTGGAGACGCAATCTTTTTTATAGTTTAAATTCTATTTTATTTCTTTCCTTGCCTCTAGTATTGGAGTAGGCACATACCTTGTCAGCCTCTAATCCTCTTGTTCAACAATTTTGTAACACTTAAAGCAAAGGTATTGTCATTTAATACTTTTCCCATCAAATGGGGTTAGCTCTGGAGCAAAGCTCCATGGAGGATTTGATAAGGTTTACTGTAACGCCCCGATCCCGGCGATACGGGGACGTCACTGCAACGTATATACGTAGGTCAGAACTACCCTCCCGTATATACGCTAAGCATCAGTACAGACAAGAATCAGAGTACGGAAGCAAATGGTGCATTATACATTCCAACACATATATATATACAATCACAGTTATCACCAGAGGTGATGAATATTACAATAATAATACATCACAGATATGCGCAAATGCGAGAGTACAAAAGATATACATATATGAACAGTATAAAAGGGTGTCCACATACATGTATACAAGGAATGTACAAGTATGAATAGAAAAAGGGCACTCACGAGTTTGCTAAGGGAAAACTCGAGAGGCATACAGGGGGCCTGGAAGGATATGGCTCAGGACGGTCGGCTGGAGATCCACGCCACCGCTGCGCTACTCTGAGCAGCAAAGGGGGAAATCCTCACGCTCCGGGCTCCATAACCTGGACATGAGAATCCAGGGGAGTCAGTGAAACTCCCCAGGCGAGTATGATATGATGCCAGGTGGCGAGCCAGGATGAGTACAAGTGTCAAGTACAGGAGACAGGAGGGTTAGAACACAAATGAAGTATATATAAGAACGGGTATAACGTAACAATCGTAAAACAGGAAATCCGAAGTAAAACTGATCACAAGCAAAATTGATTGTATACGCTTAGGTTACGGTCCCATGAGACTAGTACATCGAAGGAATAATCCAAACAAGGAAACCCTCATCTATATACCGTTATCTCATGCCACCGAATATCTAAGCGTATAGAATCAGAGTTACAAAGTAGTCATAACAAGAATACATAACAGATGTGACAAGAGTGCATAACAGGTATCAAAACAGGAATCATAACAGTAATCATAACTGGGGTCACAGGAAACACCTATTATTATTATTACTCGTCTGACCCATATATCTCGGTATGTGACCTGGTGTACGGCCAACCCACATACATCCATATATAAGCAAGTCGAGGGTTGTTAACGGAAGTAGATGGAGAACTGATAGAGCTTCTTATAATGGTACTCATGCACCGGGGACCAGTCTTCTGGCCCAACGGTTCCCACCACCTGGGACCGGCTTTGTTCACATGCACCGGGGACCAGTTTAGTGGTCCAACGGTTCCCACCACCTGGGACCGGCTTTGGAGGCTCGAAGTCCCCCTAATAGTAATCATAACAGTACCGCCAATATATGTCATTCCCATACTATAAGCAAGATATCATTCCGGCATCCATCACTTCCTCCCATACCCATACAAGTTGTCCTTTTTATAGCTTATGAACATAATTATCAGATTTCGGGAATGAGCAATGTCATAACAGGGATACATAACAGTGATCAGTACATAACAGTAATCAGGTACCACATTCCCTTTATCGTGATAATTATAAGAATCGGTGTATCATGCTTGGTGTCAAGAGATAGCATGACAAGTGGTGATGATATGTATCAAGTAACCAATCATGTTAAGAGATGGATAATAATCTGGGTAAGTCATGGTACAACATAAAGGTCTTGCCAAATAGTAGCATGTCAGGGGTCAGGTGATAACACAGTTACCAAGTGATATACATGTGTTAAAAGGAAGCATGTAACTAACAAGTATGGAGTAGTAGCATGGTAAGTGGAACATAGTATAAGTCCAGAAGTCAACGACCACGAAGGGTCGGCCAAGCATAGTATGAAAGCAGTAAAAGGTATATGAAATAAAGTATATGAAAACATGAAAAGAAATACTTATCGTCCCGACGAAACGGAACTCAAATAGAGAAGAGCGAGACTACTCGCATACAAGAAGGTAGCGAGTGAGAATACTCGCCTAAACCTCAAAGCGCCGAAAGATCCGAAATCCACGAAATCCGGGGCACGCCATAAACTATGATATATATATGTAGAGTGAAGAGGAGAGAGAAAGAGAGAAGTGAAGATGATGTTAGTCAAGATACAAGTCAAGAAGTATGATATATAACATATAAACCAAGTATAAGATCCAAGTTTGAGAAGGTAAATAACTGTAACAAACAGACAGAATTAGTCGACTAGGGTAGGATGAGTAGTCGACTAATAAAGGGGTTAGTCGACTAACAGTGGTCCTAAGTCGTCTAACAGTCAGGTCAAGTCGACTAAAACGGGTTTCTAGAGAGTTAGGATTTTTTTCACAGAAGTAGCAGATTTTGGCCCAAAACAGACTAACGGTCGACTGGGTTGAATGGCCGGTCGACCGGTACACTAACAGTGCCAGGACGGTCGCCTGTCGGTCGACTTCCGGTCGACCGAAAATACAGGTCGGTCGAGTGATCGGTCGACTGCCGGTCGACCGATACAAGGCCGTGAGCTCCAGGTTTGGTCGGTCGAGTTCCGGTCGACTGCCGGTCGACCGGACTATCCCAGCGTGCACGCTGTGCACGTCGGTCGACTGCCGGTCGACTGTCGGTCGACCGGACTGCTGGAATCAGCTGCTGTTGGGTCGTTTTCTGAGTTGGTCGACTAGGGTCAAGGGAGTGGTCAACTAATAGGGATATCAAGTCGACTAGGCACTAGGTCAAGTCGCCTAACAGTCTGAAAACAGGGTACAGAACGGATTCTAATGGTGGTTGTGTTTGATAATCAAATAGCATGTTTATGAAGATACAAACCTATATGATATGGATACATGAATATACAAAGAATTAGACAAGTGTTAGTGAGTAGGAATACTCACATGGAACGGTTATTGGAAGCTCTACACGTTCGGAAAGATCGAGGTCGACAATACCACCAAAAGGATCCACGGCGATACGATCGACGAAGGAAGCTACGGTCCAAATCCAAAGGAGAGTTGTGGTGGTGGTTGTGGTGAAGAGATGAGGAGGAGTTTAGGTGGAGGCTAATATCTTGGTGAAGTGATGAAGAGAGAAAAAGGAATTGAAATGGAGAAGGAAGGGTATTTATAGGTTTTGGAATTTGTGAAGGAGTTGCAAATAATAAAAAGGGAGGGGCTTATTTGCAAAGTGGAGGATGAGGTGGTTCTCTTGGCCAATAGGGGCTTGCCATGGTGAGGGGTGAGGTGGAGAAGAAGTGTGTGGAAGTTGGTGAGGTGGAAATATTGTGTGGTGGAGAATTAAAGGAAGTGTGTGGATGAAAATGAAAGCTTATGGAGGAAGCTAAAGGAAATAAAGAAATTAGGAAAAGGAAAAGGAATTGGAAAGAGAAGATATTTTCTTGGAAAGGAAAATGAAAATAATGAAAGTGGCGGATTCCTGGGTTTAAGTCATGGATGCGGAAATCTTTCGGGAAAATACCGGATGTGTCCCGAAATCAAGTATCTCGGAACGACCCGAAATAAATATCAAAAATCAAGAATATTATATTAAGAAACATAGTGAAATCCGTTTTAAGAAATACTTTATAGTTTTAAAACTAAAAATCCTGGAATCAATAATTTACCGACTCCGTTGGAATTTTCATAAAATCCAAAAATCCTCAGAAAAAGAATGTAGGTAGAAAATATGATTCTAAGGAATAATGTCTAAAGAATCATTTAGAAATTCCAAACCGTTTAAGAATTAAAAATCCAGGAATCGGTCAGCGGCACTGGCCGACACCGGTTTTGAAGAAATTCATTTTAATTCCAGAAAAATCTAGAAAATCATAGAAATATATAATAATGGAAAATGATATTTAAAACTAAAATCGGTCAAATCTAATCACCGGAAAGACCAAATCGAATAATATACTATAATCGAGTTCCTGGTTCGGACTGGGACTGACTCCGAGTCCACGAATCCAAATCCAAGACAAAACAATCATATAAGGAATTCATAAAGCAAAACAAATACAGGAAACAAATCGAAAAAATACGATCGGAAAATCTGAATACGCAACTAAGTACGTATTCCGGGAACGGGGTATTACAATCCACCCACCTTACAAAAATTGCGTCCTCGCAATTTCGTTAAGGGGTAAATTGAATACAAAGGGGACAAAGGTGGAATCTATACCAATTAAGATATGAAGCACTATAGGTAGGGCTCTCAAGTCAACTGAATAATAATCATACTCTGCATTTCCGGCTGATGATGTCGTGGCTGTGTAATAAATCTTTAGAATAATGCTGAATAATACTGATGATGTCGTGGCTGTGTAATAAAGAAAACCCCGAAAATCCTGAGCATAATAAAGAAGACCGATAATTAAGAATCCCGAATGCTGTCTTCTGAAAGATAGCCAGATCAAGATCGATCTGGAGAATACCAAGCTTCATAGAATTGGCCGAAGAGATCACATAATAGCTTCATTCTGAACCAGCCACTACCTCTCTAGTCTAGTCATATCTTAAAATAGTATAAGGCTTCATAAAACCAAAACATAAAACCAAAACAGGGAAAGGATAGGAGGAATTTGGAATCAAAGGAAAGATAGTCAAGGAGGGATTTGAAATCAAAGGAAAGATAGTCAAGAAATAGATAACTCTGCACTTGCAGTTGGAATGTATAACCAAGATTCATGTATTCCAGTTGCAAATCTCTTTACCATTGATTTGCCTTCTGGACGTACTGAGGAGGTTAGAGCCTAAGCTGACCTAAGCTCTGACGAGCCTAAGTTGACCTATGCTCTGATACCAACCTGTAACGCCCCGATCCCGGCGATACGGGGACGTCACTGCAACGTATATACGTAGGTCAGAACTACCCTCCCGTATATACGCTAAGCATCAGTACAGACAAGAATCAGAGTACGGAAGCAAATGGTGCATTATACATTCCAACACATATATATATACAATCACAGAGTTATCACCAGAGGTGATGAATATTACAATAATAATACATCACAGATATGCGCAAATGCGAGAGTACAAAAGATATACATATATGAACAGTATAAAAGGGTGTCCACATACATGTATACAAGGAATGTACAAGTATGAATAGAAAAAGGGCACTCACGAGTTTGCTAAGGGAAAACTCGAGAGGCATACAGGGGGCCTGGAAGGATATGGCTCAGGACGGTCGGCTGGAGATCCACGCCACCGCTGCGCTACTCTGAGCAGCAAAGGGGGAAATCCTCACGCTCCGGGCTCCATAACCTGGACATGAGAATCCAGGGGAGTCAGTGAAACTCCCCAGGCGAGTATGATATGATGCCAGGTGGCGAGCCAGGATGAGTACAAGTGTCAAGTACAGGAGACAGGAGGGTTAGAACACAAATGAAGTATATATAAGAACGGGTATAACGTAACAATCGTAAAACAGGAAATCCGAAGTAAAACTGATCACAAGCAAAATTGATTGTATACGCTTAGGTTACGGTCCCATGAGACTAGTACATCGAAGGAATAATCCAAACAAGGAAACCCTCATCTATATACCGTTATCTCATGCCACCGAATATCTAAGCGTATAGAATCAGAGTTACAAAGTAGTCATAACAAGAATACATAACAGATGTGACAAGAGTGCATAACAGGTATCAAAACAGGAATCATAACAGTAATCATAACTGGGGTCACAGGAAACACCTATTATTATTATTACTCGTCTGACCCATATATCTCGGTATGTGACCTGGTGTACGGCCAACCCACATACATCCATATATAAGCAAGTCGAGGGTTGTTAACGGAAGTAGATGGAGAACTGATAGAGCTTCTTATAATGGTACTCATGCACCGGGGACCAGTCTTCTGGCCCAACGGTTCCCACCACCTGGGACCGGCTTTGTTCACATGCACCGGGGACCAGTTTAGTGGTCCAACGGTTCCCACCACCTGGGACCGGCTTTGGAGGCTCGAAGTCCCCCTAATAGTAATCATAACAGTACCGCCAATATATGTCATTCCCATACTATAAGCAAGATATCATTCCGGCATCCATCACTTCCTCCCATACCCATACAAGTTGTCCTTTTTATAGCTTATGAACATAATTATCAGATTTCGGGAATGAGCAATGTCATAACAGGGATACATAACAGTGATCAGTACATAACAGTAATCAGGTACCACATTCCTTTATCGTGATAATTATAAGAATCGGTGTATCATGCTTGGTGTCAAGAGATAGCATGACAAGTGGTGATGATATGTATCAAGTAACCAATCATGTTAAGAGATGGATAATAATCTGGGTAAGTCATGGTACAACATAAAGGTCTTGCCAAATAGTAGCATGTCAGGGGTCAGGTGATAACACAGTTACCAAGTGATATACATGTGTTAAAAGGAAGCATGTAACTAACAAGTATGGAGTAGTAGCATGGTAAGTGGAACATAGTATAAGTCCAGAAGTCAACGACCACGAAGGGTCGGCCAAGCATAGTATGAAAGCAGTAAAAGGTATATGAAATAAAGTATATGAAAACATGAAAAGAAATACTTATCGTCCCGACGAAACGGAACTCAAATAGAGAAGAGCGAGACTACTCGCATACAAGAAGGTAGCGAGTGAGAATACTCGCCTAAACCTCAAAGCGCCGAAAGATCCGAAATCCACGAAATCCGGGGCACGCCATAAACTATGATATATATATGTAGAGTGAAGAGGAGAGAGAAAGAGAGAAGTGAAGATGATGTTAGTCAAGATACAAGTCAAGAAGTATGATATATAACATATAAACCAAGTATAAGATCCAAGTTTGAGAAGGTAAATAACTGTAACAAACAGACAGAATTAGTCGACTAGGGTAGGATGAGTAGTCGACTAATAAAGGGGTTAGTCGACTAACAGTGGTCCTAAGTCGTCTAACAGTCAGGTCAAGTCGACTAAAACGGGTTTCTAGAGAGTTAGGATTTTTTTCACAGAAGTAGCAGATTTTGGCCCAAAACAGACTAACGGTCGACTGGGTTGAATGGCCGGTCGACCGGTACACTAACAGTGCCAGGACGGTCGCCTGTCGGTCGACTTCCGGTCGACCGAAAATACAGGTCGGTCGAGTGATCGGTCGACTGCCGGTCGACCGATACAAGGTCGTGAGCTCCAGGTTTGGTCGGTCGAGTTCCGGTCGACTGCCGGTCGACCGGACTATCCCAGCGTGCACGCTGTGCACGTCGGTCGACTGCCGGTCGACTGTCGGTCGACCGGACTGCTGGAATCAGCTGCTGTTGGGTCGTTTTCTGAGTTGGTCGACTAGGGTCAAGGGAGTGGTCAACTAATAGGGATATCAAGTCGACTAGGCACTAGGTCAAGTCGCCTAACAGTCTGAAAACAGGGTACAGAACGGATTCTAATGGTGGTTGTGTTTGATAATCAAATAGCATGTTTATGAAGATACAAACCTATATGATATGGATACATGAATATACAAAGAATTAGACAAGTGTTAGTGAGTAGGAATACTCACATGGAACGGTTATTGGAAGCTCTACACGTTCGGAAAGATCGAGGTCGACAATACCACCAAAAGGATCCACGGCGATACGATCGACGAAGGAAGCTACGGTCCAAATCCAAAGGAGAGTTGTGGTGGTGGTTGTGGTGAAGAGATGAGGAGGAGTTTAGGTGGAGGCTAATATCTTGGTGAAGTGATGAAGAGAGAAAAAGGAATTGAAATGGGGAAGGAAGGGTATTTATAGGTTTTGGAATTTGTGAAGGAGTTGCAAATAATAAAAAGGGAGGGGCTTATTTGCAAAGTGGAGGATGAGGTGGTTCTCTTGGCCAATAGGGGCTTGCCATGGTGAGGGGTGAGGTGGAGAAGAAGTGTGTGGAAGTTGGTGAGGTGGAAATATTGTGTGGTGGAGAATTAAAGGAAGTGTGTGGATGAAAATGAAAGCTTATGGAGGAAGCTAAAGGAAATAAAGAAATTAGGAAAAGGAAAAGGAATTGGAAAGAGAAGATATTTTCTTGGAAAGGAAAATGAAAATAATGAAAGTGGCGGATTCCTGGGTTTAAGTCATGGATGCGGAAATCTTTCGGGAAAATACCGGATGTGTCCCGAAATCAAGTATCTCGGAACGACCCGAAATAAATATCAAAAATCAAGAATATTATATTAAGAAACATAGTGAAATCCGTTTTAAGAAATACTTTATAGTTTTAAAACTAAAAATCCTGGAATCAATAATTTACCGACTTCGTTGGAATTTTCATAAAATCCAAAAATCCTCAGAAAAAGAATGTAGGTAGAAAATATGATTCTAAGGAATAATGTCTAAAGAATCATTTAGAAATTCCAAACCGTTTAAGAATTAAAAATCCAGGAATCGGTCAGCGGCACTGGCCGACACCGGTTTTGAAGAAATTCATTTTAATTCCAGAAAAATCTAGAAAATCATAGAAAATATATAATAATGGAAAATGATATTTAAAACTAAAATCGGTCAAATCTAATCACCGGAAAGACCAAATCGAATAATATACTATAATCGAGTTCCTGGTTCGGACTGGGACTGACTCCGAGTCCACGAATCCAAATCCAAGACAAAACAATCATATAAGGAATTCATAAAGCAAAACAAATACAGGAAACAAATCGAAAAAATACGATCGGAAAATCTGAATACGCAACTAAGTACGTATTCCGGGAACGGGGTATTACATTTACAACCGGTTGTTGATCTCATGTCAATCCTCTCTTGACTAACTAGTGCCAAAATCATGGGAAAGACATTTATGGCCAAGAGAGGAGATTGTGATGATCCTCAAGACCAGCTCAAGCTTTCCAAATTCTCCTAGACCGGGGAAAGGTCTGAAGAAGGGATGTTTATGTATCATGGATGATGACTTGCAGCTGAAATGATTTATTGTGGTTTAAGCTTTTCAAAGCAGTTGTGAGCCTGTGACATGGTGTGTTTTTCTTGAGGCTAAATCCCAAGAATTAACCAAAAGCGCATACAATTTCTGTTTTTGATTTGTTAAGTTCTGCCGATTTCTTCTTGTAGCATCAAATAAATCCTCACCCCGCTGATGCCATCAGTATACTGATCATCACATTTGAAGCTACATCAAGTTCCACTTTCAATGGGTGATCAATGGTTGTTAAATACTTTTAAAGGGTATCTTTATCTAAATTTAGAACTGAAAAAAAGAACTGTAAACATTTAGTCAATTTCTTATATGTTCCACAAAAAACTTATCTATAATAGTTTCAGGGAAGAATCACTGCTACTTAAATTTGTTGACTGAGAGGGTGAATGGAGAATTAAAAAGAGACGTGGTTGATGTTGTTGTTTGTTCATCGGGACATCCCTCTGAGGCCATTGTTCAAAAACTCGGCCGTTCCGGTCCCAACTCGGTCGAGTCGAAACTGGAACGGCCTTCCCCGTTCCGAGATCAGTCCACGGGTCAACATATTGCATTGTTTTGCTTGACTCGGGCCGATTTGGCCGAGTCACCCGAGTCGGCCCCGAGTCAAGGCCGAGTCAAGACAAATTTCATTTAATTAATTTGATATAATTTAATTTTTTAGTAGAAAGGTAGAGCTAATATTTACTTTAGTGAAAAGAGTAGTTAATTTAAATTTAAATTTTGATTAATTTCATGTAATTTACTAAACTGTGCATTTATTTTGATATTTTAATACCCGACACATGTTTTTATGCATTATCTTCATGTTTAGTGTGCGAGGTGATATGTTTTGGACATATTATACGTCAATTTTGATGTCTACATTTTTTTTAAGATTTGTCGTGATTTTTTCAGAATTTTTGAGCACTCTATATAGCGTTTCACGCCTCTCGCCTGAGTCTGTTTCGCGACGCCGCGACCGATGTGGAACGGTGTCCGTCTAGTCGGTGGCCGAGACCGCAACTTTGAACCATGTCTGAGGCATATAATTAATTATCATGAACAAAAGATCTCCTTTCTAATTATCTTCTCTTTATGCATGTGACGATGCTTCCGCGCGCGCGTGTGGCGCATCTGTGTGTAAACATACACATATTAATCTTTTTACTGTACTCTGCGTGAGATAAGCAATTCCTTCTATTGGTTAGATGCCAGTATTTTCCTATTTTCTTCATAGTAACTGATTCATAGTTATGATTCCTGAATCATATTTACTTCATGAGAAATCAATTTCTTAGCCCAACTTATATTTGGTTCTTCTGGTAGGAACAATCCTAAAGGAAACTCTAATATTAATTTGTACTCATTGCAGAATGAGCAATCGTGATGGAGCTTCTTCAAATGGTGGGCTTGGTGGACAGCATTCATGTCCAAGCGTGGTTCAAGTAGGAAATGTGTTCGACTTTGCTAATCATTCTGGCATTGTGACTGAGACTACAGAAACAAGTACAGAGGCTGTCCTACACCATGGATTAAATACAAACCGAGGATTTGACGATCTGGTTTTGGCGTCTTCAGCTAGAGGGAGGTCTGTTCTCACATCGGGGCAGGTTACAGAAGACTTGTTTCTCAATGCCTTAAGAAGCTTCATTTTGGCAAAGGGAGGTTTCCTGGGCGAAGGATGGCATGTAGAATTTATACAATCGCCATATGAATACGGTCCTAAGCCATTTGCTCTTTATTGTGCTCCAGATGGAAAGAAGTTTGAATCAATGTATGATGTTGCTGACTATCTTGGAATTTCTTCGGGCTTTACTCCTGTTGAGCTCGACGAAAGAAGTGATGGTGTTGGCTCAGCGCAGAGAGCATTGCCTCCCCGCCGAAGAAAAAAAGATCTTGCAAGAATTTCTGCAACTAGCAAATTTACTAATAACCAAGAGACTGTGAGGGTCAATAGTCGGGAGGAGCTTTGTTCTGGTGCTGAGTTTGTACCTCAGTGTTATGATGTCAAGAGTGCCTCAAGAGTTGCAAATTCTTATATGGAGGACAATGGTGTTGACGAATATCAAAACTTATCTGTAAGTATCTATACATTGTTTGGCTCTATTTTGGCTGCTTGCATGTTGGCTCAATTTCCAAGATTATCGATCTTATTGAACAGTTCTTCGTGTGAGGTCATTACTCATCAATCATTGACTTGTTGTGTGCATTGTATTCAAGGTTTAACATATAGAAAAACTTGTTTATTTCCTTTAGAGTGGTCTTATTTTGTGTTTTTACTGTATTTTTAACAATATGTTTCTAGGTTGGCCTTCCTCTTCAATATGAAGACTTCTTTGTTCTTCGTCTGGGGAAAATAGATACCCGAGCAGGGTATCATGATAGTCATCAAATCTGGCCCATAGGGTATAGATCAAACTGGCATGATAGAATTACAGGTTCACTCTTTCAGTGTGAAGTGTCAGATGGAGGTGACTCTGGACCGGTTTTCAAGGTTAGAAGGTGTCCTTGTTCATTATCTCCTATTCCAAATGCGGAAACTATTCTTTTACATAATAAAGCTAAAAAGTGGACACTGCAGAAAGAATTGAAACTAGTAGTATGATTTTTGATGCTAGCCCGAATGAAGAAGAAGATGTTCTTATGCTTCTTTCAGATCCCAATTCTTCAGAGCAAGAATTTTTGTCTTGTTTTGGTCCTGATATCGATGGATACTCATATGATCCTTCTGTGCAAATGAATATGGAAAAACCAATAACAGTCAATCTTAATAGCCATCTATGTGGGGCTGTTAATCCTTCAGACAAGAGTTGTAGCTTGAGGGATGAAATCGGGGAATTCTATGTAGAAGGAAGATCTTCTTCTTCAGTATGGAAAATGGTGTCCCGGACTCTTATTGATGCTTGCCATGAAGTGTATAAGCAGTCAGGATGTTTGCGATTCTGCTGTAGACATCAGTGTGACTCATCTTGCTCAGATGGTGAAAATCTAAAAGATGTTCAACATATTGGCTCACTTGATAGATTTTGTTGTGCCGCTGGGCCCCTTGAAACACCACGAGTGATTCGGAAGGACATTGAGCTAGAAACTTCATTCAGATCACTCAGAAAGTGGTTAGAGCAAGATAGGTTTGGATTAGATATGGGTTTTGTACAAGAAATCTTAGAAACCCTTCCTGCATCCCGTACTTGTTCACGATATCATTTTTTAATTGATCGGAGCAACTTTTCATCATCATGTACAGTTAAGAGTGGGATGCTTCTAGCCATACAGAAGAATAGAGAGAGAGTTGGTGAAGTATCCTATGGTTTATACAGTGGGAAAAATGGATCCAAGCCGCAAGATTTTCCTGAAGATCCACCACTAGCGGACATACGCCCCCCTCTTGGACGACCCTTGAGCAGCAAGCTTCCTGGAGAGTTGGTGGGAGATGTCTTTCAGGTACACTATAAGAACATCAAATGATTCTTCTTACGAGAAACTGCTTTTCATTTATATTTAATTTTTCAAGCTCTAGTTTTTAGAACTTCTGATTTACTATTTTTTTTATTAAAATTACTTAGATATGGGAGTTTCTCTGGCGTTTCTATGAAATTCTGGGTCTGAAAGAACCTTTGTCATTTGAGGAACTTGAAGAAGAACTTATTGATCCATGGCCCTGTGACTTGAATCATCTTAAAAAAATTGAAAAGGAAAGTCAGGATTGCAGAGATCCAACATCACAAGGAACTGAAAGTGCTAATTATTCGGTTTCAGTCTCTACTGGTGTATCTGACTCAACAAATCTTGGGCAGATTCCTTTCAAATTAATACCAGTTGAAACAGCTGCTACGAAGGAAGCTACTCAAGTTAAAGTGGCATCGTGTACTTATAGGAGTTGCAATGGTGTAGCTTTGACAAAAGTGCATATCTCACTATTGAATGTGTTGGTTGGAGAGCTCCTAAACAAGGTCGCAGTTTTTCTAGATCCAAACTTTGATGCGAGAGATACCAAATCCAAAAGGGGAAGAAAGAAAGATGTGGAGTCCTCTCTTGTAAAAGAAGTAAAGAATGAATTGACTGTTAATGAACTGACATGGCCGGAGTTAGCTCGTAGATATGTTTTGGCAGTCTTGTCAATGAATGGGCGAACAGAAGATGTCAGCAGTCGTGAAAGCTTAAAAGTGTATCGATGTTTACAAGGTGATGGTGGTGTGCTCTGTGGCTCTCTTTCTGGAATTGCTGGAATGGAAGCCGATGCATTGGTAAGAGAACAAAAAACTTCTGTCATCTGCACTACGGTGTACAATGCTTTATAAGATTCATTTGCTATTCAAATCAATTAATCAGTTTTATTAGGAAAGTTCTACTTGCTATTATTACTATTCAAAAGGAAAATTTTGGAATGCTGAAACTGCTGGACTCTTATAAATCAAATTATACATGCTAATTTTGACGGTTTTTGATCTATAACCTTATTATACTTACATTGCTATAGTTACTTTTATGGTTTTATGCATTATCATGATTTTTTCTTTCTTTTTATTTATTGGGTAATAAAATCCACAGTTCTTTAATAAAGCAAGAATCTGATGCATGTTGCAAAGCAAAGATTCTCCAATCTCTATCTCAATTCATGAGAACAAGAATTTAACATTTCCTTTTCATCTTCAAGTGGAAGCTTAGTACTTACTGACTGAAAGTTATCCCTTGAAAGTGTGCAACTTTCAGTTCTTCTATCAAGTTACTCATGATATTCATATTCCCTACTTTTGCTGTCCATCTTGGAAAGATAATTGACATTCAGTATCTCAAACTTTGTGCACTGTGGTTAAGAGTTTTATGTGATCTTGCAATTATGCACTGATGCGTGTGAATCTCAGCTTCTCGCAGATGCAGAAAGACACATATCTGATTCTACAAAACAAGAGAATGATGTTTTGTCTGTAGATTACAAGGATTCTGATGCAGTAGTTACTTCCGAGCCAGTAGTTATTACGAGCAATAATCTTCCAGAATGGGCACAACCACTGGAACCTGTGAGAAAGCTACCAACGAATGTGGGAACAAGGATTAGAAAGTGTATATACAATTCTTTGGAGAAAAATCCACCAGAGTGGGCAAAGGAGATTTTGGAGCATTCAATCAGTAAAGAGGTTTACAAGGGAAATGCATCAGGGCCCACCAAGGTAAACAATCCATTATTTTCTTCTCACTATGCTACATGTCTGGATAACTGCAAAGTTTCATTAGTTTTTGTTAAAGATTATATATAAAGCATGGTTTAAAATTCAATATCAGTATCAATATCAGCCAACAGCTGTTTTTATCAATGTTGTCAATATCAGTTAATATAGGCAGATATTAAGGTACCTGGTACTATATAGTCGATATATATCAGTATTGGCCGATAAGTAGAGGTTGGAGTTCCTTGTACTCCCGTATAGCACTTAGTTTTCTAATCTTTTCCCCTATACTGGTATCTAATCTAATGTGTCCGTTCCGGAGTTGCATACCATTCTTCACCATCTAAATCTTAGTCTTTTCCTAAATTTTGGAACAGCCACTAAGCACAGTCAAAGTCTAGAAAGATCAAGATTAGCAGTCTTAGTGGTGGAACTTAGGACACTAGCACTTCTTAACTGGTTTCTATAGTCTTCAAGATGATTAAGAAAACTAGTCTTGGAGCCAACCCCACTTTCTTGTCATCAGATTTCATAAGGTCTGTAATAGGGCATACCACATCCTTAAATGAACTAGGCTTGTCACTTACGGGTTTTCTTTACCTTTCAGAACTTCTGGGAAAACACTGTGACAAGTGTTTTATGTGCAGATGCACGTGTCAGCTGCATACTGGTGGCATAAACTTAAACTGTAATCTTATTGAAACTGTTCGCTTCAACCTAATGTGCTAACCCTGAAAAGAGACTCACAGGGATCGGTTCAACCTGCGAACATATAGTGGGATCTCACTCTTGAGCCCCTAGTGTAGAGATTTGAACTCTAATTACGCTCTCTCTGTGTAACTTAAAGGCTTCTGTATCTTGCAAACATTCTTATGAACAACTTTCTGAACTGATGAATATTCCCACTTTCTCTGGCAACTGTCTTATAAATTTTTAGATAAAAGATAGATTTTGATCATCAGATTATTATATTTTATATCAGAAGAGATATCATGTGATAGATTCTTACTAAATTGATGTCTCTTTATTTGAAGTTAATTGAATTATATTTCTATTTCACTTCATGGAGGCATCATAGTCTCATCTTACCGTCGACTTCTCCTTCTTCTCATGTCTGCATAATTATATTATTTGTATCAAGGCTGGAAACCACCACACTGAGTTTCTCCACTGTATCATTGACTTTCTTATCCTTATTCAGCCTACAGTCCACCTGATTGGTTGTTTCTTGGGTGCAGAAAGCTGTTTTGTCTGTTTTGGCGAAGTTAACTAGTGGCACTCAGCAGCAGAAGCCTGAAAAAGAACCAAGAGAGAGAAAACCTCTTTCTGTATCAGACATCATAATGAAAAAATGTCGCGGTGTACTACGTTCTGCTGTTTCTACAGATGAATCAAAAACATTTTGCAATTTGCTTGGTACCACCTTACTTAATTCTAGTGAAAACAATGATAAGGGTATTCTTGGATCACCTGCAATGGTTTCTCGTCCTTTAGACTTCCGGACAATTGATTTAAGACTGGCAGTTGGGGCTTATGGTGGATCTCATGAAACATTCCTGGAAGATGTTCGGGAGGCATGTTTCCTTTTTCTATTTCCTCCTCCTCATCTTTCTTTGAATAAACTTTGATGTCTTTGATGAGTTTTCTTTTCTTTTTTTTATTTTAGAATGTCTTCTAAGGTTTATTATATATTCATGATTAACTGCATGGAAGTCATATTTGATGATGTTTTGTGAGACATGTTTATCTTTCCCGTGTCTCTCTTTCGAATAATCTTGTAATCTTGACTGGTCTTTTTTCTAAAGAAAGTTTTTGAAGCATTACCTGCAAGTCAATATTATGGTAGTATTATATGGTGCTTAGAGTAACTGGATTTTTTTTGTCATTTTCCAAAACAAAGTTTTATTTTTAAATAAAGGATATTTTTATCACTCGAACTGGATTGTTGTCAAGAAACTGGCACTGTATATAGTGATCGCCATACTGTTCGAGTCGCAAACAATTTTGAAAAGTTTGTTTTTGTGATCAACTTAACTACTAATGCAAAATTTTGGATGTATATCTTTACTGTTAATAGATGACGTTTGCAATATAATCTGCCAAGGTGTAATTGGCCATTATGTACATTTGTGATTTTCTATAGCTTGACTTATTTGATTCAATCTATTGACATGCATTATGATTATGCTTCCTTAATTTACAGTATAATCTTTGGCTTTCCTTGTTATACTATAGATAGAAAAGTTTGTCAAGCATCCTATAGGTACCTTTGCAGGCCATCTGGTGAACTAAGACATATTAAGTCTAAAATTGAAAATGGCACACCAATGCTTAATGCTTGTCTACTTTTTGAAACCCCACATGCTAACAATTCGATGAAATCCTAGAGAGATTGTTGGAAACAGTTTATACTAGTGGGCGACAAAAGTATGTTCTCATTTCGGAGAATTAAACTAGTTTGGTCATCATTTATTGAATCCAGTAAAACCCAACTTTAAAGACAATATAAAGTGGAAATTCTCCTCTAAAGAAACTTCAAATCTTAGTTTGACTTATGTAACCCTGGTGTAAGATCTAAGTTTACTTCTCAATAGAACCTGTAACGAACTAGAAAGTAAAAAGAAGTTGAGGACAATTGGGGCCCAACATGCTACATGGCTGGTTGAACTTAATTGCATAGAATCGACCAAGGTGATTTGTGTGATAGAGAAATAAGAGTGAGAAGGATAAAAGGGTGATTAAGCAACAGTTGGGTGCCTTGAGTATGGATGGGGTGATGGAAGGCATGACTGACTACCTGGTGAATGGTGAATAATTTAAGAGATGTGGTAAGTGGGTGTAGATGGAGGGTGGATACTTCATGATATGTTTAATTGATTGATCTGGTTCCCGACAGGCTCAATGGGCTTATGCCTGGGCTTGCATTTCAAGGGAGTCCCAAAAAGAGCTAATGATCTGGAACAACTGTATGCATCTGTGGGTTTTTTTTGTTGTGACTTGCTTGATTGCTGTCGCAAGTTTGGAGATAATTGTTTTAATGTGGTAAAAATGGGAATACCAAGGAACAAAATCTGCTAAAGTTCAGAAGGAAGTCTAACTCTGAATATGTTTAAGGACAAATTGTTCACATAAAAACTGGACAAGAAAGGTGATAATGTGTAAATCCCCGATCCCGCGGGTACGGAGACGTTACTGCGACGTATATATGCAGGGTGGAAATACCCTCACATGTATACGTTAAGCATCAATTCATGTAAGAATCAGAGTACGGAAGTACGCGGTGTATTATACGTTCCAACATAAGAGTATAATTACAAAGTTATCACATGATTGATACAATATTATAAGAATATTACATCACCGATAGGCGCAAATGCGAGAATACAAAGAGATATACAAGTATGAACAGTACAAAGTGTGCTCACGAGTTACAAAAGAAAAACTCGAGAGTCGAATAGGGGGCCTGGAAGAAAAGAACCCCGGACGGGCTACCGCTGATCCGCTACGCTACCGCTGCGCAATTCTAATCAACAGGGAGTCCACCATGATCCAAGCTCCAGGATCTGGACATGCGGGTCCAGGGGAGTCAAACTACCCAATAAGTGGTAAAATGAGTGCTAAGTGGCGTGTATAGACAAGCACACGTGTGTTGATAAATTCGAGCCGAAAAGCATGAATTGAAAACAATGTTGGTAGCACAGACACCCATGAGTAGACATGGAGGCATCAAAAAGTAAATGTGGCTAAATCAGTTGTACAAGCTCAAATTACGGATCAATGAGATTAATACGTCAAAGAAATAATCCAAATAAGGAAACTCTTATAGATATATATAACTTATATCTCATGTCGTCGCAGCATGAGTCCATATTATCTGAGTTGCCTCCTAAACTAAGAAAATAACATAAAACTGATAAAACCGATAAAACAAATGCGGGCAAAACTAGTTGTACAATGCTCAACTTACGGTTTCATAAGACTAGCATGTCGAAGGAATAATCCAAATAATGAAACCCTCATATATATACCTTATGTCTCATGTCACTGTCATCTGAGTTCATACAACCCGAATTGCAAAACAACACGACGAACTATTAATTAGCATTTTATTATTATTACTTATCCTACCCATATATTTAGGTATGTGCCCTAGCGTCCCAAAACACATACTTTCATATATGAGTAAACTGAGGTTGTTATTGAAAACTGATGGGAAAACTAACGAATTATGTTTACAATGAGTCCCGTGCCTACCAGGGTCATGGCCCAGGATGTTCCGTCGCTGCTGTACGAAACCTGTCACGAGGTGCAGGAAGGGGAAGGGTCTTGTTGTATGCCCATTCAGGAAGGAGTAATCAGGGTGCCAGCACATCTCGTGGAATACCTGGAGGCCCACAGGTAGAACCAAAGTTTTAGTTGCATAACATATTTAATACCATTTTAAACAAAATAGCGAATGGAGCTCATCAGTTTTTCCTTACTCGGTGTAAGTTGTTCTTTTTATAGTTTATTATGCAAAATTATCAGCTTACAGGAATAGCAGGAGCATGTCAGGCACATGTATATCAGGAGTACAAATGTACAGGAATACAAGAGTTTATCAGGATATCAAGTATTACATTCTCGTAATGTGATAATCATGAGTCAAGTGTTAAACATGGCAGGTATCAGGTAATTACATTCAGGTATCAGGCGTTATGTGACAACATACAGGTGTCAAGTGGTAAAATCCACATAGCAAGTGTCAACACAGTCCCTGTTTTAAATATCGTTCGAGTCGGCCGAGATATCGTCCGATATCTCCTTTTTTGCCTGCTGCCGATACGATATGGGAAAATCGTTCGCCATATCGTTTGCAGCAAAAAACGGCCGATATTTAAAATATCGGCTGATAAATCGCCCGATATGTCGCCCGACATGGAATAACTTATTTATTGCACAATTGTGTGCAAATGTACATTATTTTTTATTGCCTTTACATGCATATTACATCATTTTTATTAGGTAGATGATATCTATGACTCTAAATTAACTTTTAGCTATCAATATTTTATTATATATAGTGTCTGACATAAACGCCCGATATGTGCGCTTATCCCCGATATCTCCCCCGATATCCGATATCCGATATGAAAACCCCATGTCCGATACGATCCCGATATTCGATATTTAGAACTTTGAACACAATATATATTGTACTGTCGAATAACATAATACAGAAAAACGATACAGATAAGAGATCAGTACGAATACCAAAAAATAATACATTTTCAGAAAAATAATTTAAGATTTCAAACTCTTCACAACCATCAAGAAAGAATAATAATTAATTTATTTAATTATTCAGGCGGTGCTTGGTCAAGCTGGAGCAAAGCCAGGCCGTGTCAGCATTACGCTGGGTACATGACAGAGCTTGGCTCCTGGCAGAGTTAACGTGCAGTTCTAAACGCTAAAGCATTCGACAATGCTATCGCTCGCGACGAAGCCATGATAACGTACATCTATTGCTCACGGCGAAGTCACACTCGCAGCGAAACTAAATGCACATGGTGAAGCCACATATGAATGCCCTGCTGCTACACGTGGCAAAGCCACGCTTGCTACGAAGCTAAACGCACGTGGCGAAGTGGACGTATGAACGCCATTCCATCACACGCGGTAAAGTTACGCTCGAACGAGTTAGCTGTAAAGCGCTGAGCCCTAAGCTCGCCTCCCAGCGGAGAAGGCTAAGTCCGAAGGCTGAGCAAAGAAGGAATAAAGTTAGCGAGCAAACAAGTGAACATCCAAGTGGAGCTAAGTAAGGCTGGAGAAGCTAGCGTACAACGCTAGATGCTATCACGCTCGGCGTGATTACCACTCGCAACGCGGCTAAACCCACACGGTGAAGTCACGTATGAACATCCCGGTAGCATACATGACGAAGTCACGCTCGCGGTGTAACTACGTTCTGACGGACTTAGCGGTAAAGCGCCGAGCGCTAGACTCGCCTACCAGGCAGAGCATGAGAAACCCAGAGGGTTTAAGCCTGGAGGCTAAAGAGAGCCCGAAGGCTAATAGGGCAGAAGGCCGAATGAATACCTGCAGAAGATGTTAGTACCACACAATACATGCATATATGGATAACAAGTAAGAGAACTGCCAAGCGGTTAAGCCGGAGGCTGTAGAGAGCTCGGAGGTTAGAGTAGAGCCCGAAGGCTAACGACCACGAAGGGTCGGCCAAACACAGTAATAAAGCAGATATCACAAGCATATACACGAACAGATATTAAACATTACTATTACAAACATTCGTTACACCGATACAAATACATGTCCACAGAATACAAGTACACACTCACACCGATATAAATACACCACACTGGTGCAAATGCACATTTCTACAGATACAAATACAATCAGTAAAATAATTAAACACCCGTCAAAGCGGGGTACCCAACAAAGCGAGAACACTCGCCTAAATCTTTGGAAAGCGCCACAAAATTCGAAATACCATACGTGCACGCCGCGATACAATATATGAAGATATAATATTTATTTAGAGAGAGAATTAGAGAGAGAGAGGAGAGAGAACAAGAGAGTATTAAGAGAGGGGGAAAAATAAGGAGAGAAGAGGGATAGCAACCCCCTGCTGCTTACGGCCAATGGCCTGGCCAGCCACGGTGGTGCGCCAGCTGGCCGCTGACTAGGGGAGGAGGCCGCCGGCCAGCCCAAGGGAGGGGGAAGATTGGTGATAGGTGGTGTTTTTAGAGGTGATGGTGGCTTTTGGGGGTGGTGGTGATGAAGAAGGTGGAGGAGGTGAAGGTGGTTGTGGTTGGTGGAGGAGGTGGTGGTGGATGTTGGTGGTTGGTGGGGAAGAGAGTGATGGTTGTGAAGGATGAAGGAGATAAAGATGATGTTGATGATGATGTTGGTGTTGGAGGTGAAAGAGAAGGCGAGTGGGGAGGTCGGATCTGGCCGCCGCCGGCCTGGGGAGGTTGCCGGTGGTGGGTCGTGCGCCGGAAGTAGAGGTGGTGGCCGGTTGGAGAGAGAGAGTGATTGTGAGTGAATTGAGGAGAGAGGAAGAGAGATTGGAGGGTAGAGAGAGATTCAGTTAAGAGAGTGAGAGATTAGGAAAGAGAGTGAGGGAATTTTGAGAGAGAGGGAGGAGGAGGTTTGCGTCGGCTGGGGGAGGAAGAAAGAAAAAGAAAAATGAAAAAAAAGAAGGAAAATAAAAGGGAGAAGGGAGTAGGTGGGAGATATTTTGGGGTTTTTTGTGTGGAGGAGAAAAAAAGAGAAAAGGAAAAAGAAAGGAAGAGAGAAAGAAAAGGAGTAGAGGAGAAAAGGGAAAAGAAAGAAAAAGAAAGAAAAATTTCTGGGTATAAACTTTGGTCCGAGAAACATCGAAAACACCAGATATGTCAGAAAAATAAAGTAATTCAGAAAGTCTTCAAAAATTCTCAAAATAGAAAATATTATACTGAGGATCATAGTGAAATCAGATTCAAGAATTTCAATTCTATTTTCAAATTAAAAAAATCCTGAAATCAACTGGCGATATCGGTCGATACCAAATCCGGTCGAATTTTGATAAGTTCAGAAAAATCTCTAAAAATATGTTAAGATAGAAAATGTGATTATGAGGAACAATGTGAAAGCAATTTCTAAAAAATTTAACTCCGTTTGTAAATTAAAACTTTGAGAATTGACCGGCGGCACCAGTCGATGCCGATTTGGAAGATTTTGTAGAATAATTTTGAAATTTTTCAACAAATCAGAAAACAGTGTTTGAAATTGAAGCCGGTCAAATCTGACTACCAGAGAGGCCATATCGAGCAGTACACCAAAATCGGGTCCCTGGTTCAGACTAGGGCTGACTCTGAGTATCAAAATCCGGATCCCATACCAAACAATGATATAAATAATCACAAAATAAAAATAAATATGGGGAGATAAATAAGAAAATACGGTAAAAAAATCAAAATACGTATTTAGATACATACTCTGGGAAAGGGGTGTTACATAATGACAAAACTGTATGTTACCACTATTGTTGCATTTTTATCAGTAAACCTTTAAGTATAACATTAAATAATACATTGCTCAATCATCTATTTATCTTGCAACGTTAAATATTTATTTGTTAATATATCTGTAAGTCAATGAAATACCATGATACTTTTTAAAATCTGTAAGCTTTTGACGGTTTCTTAATGATAATTATTAAAGAGTTATCAACTTAGGAAATGTTGATTTAGTTTATTCAAGTTTTCCATAATTGATGAATACTATGGTTATTGATATAATCCTAAGGGTGAAGTTCCCCATAAATTGCATATTTGGTCGCGTAAGGGCCTTATTAACTTGCCTTTCTGCTGTCAGGTTTGGCATAATCTACGCATTGCATATGGGGATCAACCTGATTTAATGCAAAATCTGGATAATTTGTCACAGAATTTTGAGTCTTTATACGAGAAGGAGGTATGTTTCTAATCTTCGGCCTCAATTTTCATTATTATTAATTGTTTTCTGTTGTTGCTTCAATTATTCTTTTCATAGTACCGTACTCTTAGTTGTATTGTGCACATCCCTTGTTCATAGTGCCATTTTATTATAGTTGGTTACTGTTCCATGTTTTATGTATGTGGCGGGGCACCATGGTGATTGGTTATATCCTTTGCAAGTCAAATGTGTGTAACTTGTCTAATATCTTTATAGATGCAGAGTTTGTATTTCTCTTTTATTCATGCTGTTATGGGTAAAATGTTCATAATATTTCTATTCTGATCTTATCCTTTTATAGCAGATTCTCAAATCGAAGTATATTATGTGATCATAAAACCTGCATTACATTGTTTGATTAATTATTGGTTTTGAAATTTCAGCATTAAGGAGTGGTGTTAAAATAGTCATCTTGACATTTGGTGTGAGACCCTAAAAGTACATCCATGTTTTTAGATCATGAAAATTGACATTTGATTCTTGGATCAATTGCTTTTCTGTTTCAGCATTTGGTAACCCAATTTTAGTCATGGAAACTGGATGATATGTAAGACCTCATGTTATCTACTGCTTGTTATGTCTCAGGGAAATTAAGGCGAAGTTGTTATATTTAAATACCCCTTGAGGAATCTTTTGGACAGAGCACAAATTTGCAATCTATGCTTGTACTTTATCATGGTTAAAATCTGAGTATGGGTATCAGCGAGTGGTTCTTATATCAGTATCGGCAACGTCGGCCATATCGCTTCGATACTGATATTATAGGGTTAATATTGTGTTGGGTACCTCAAAAGTCAGGACCCAATACAATATCGCCGATATATATTGGAATACAACCGATATTTGAAACTATGTAGTATGTACTTTATATATTGTCTTTGTGAAACTTTGCCCTTTGAAATTCTTGGATAATCTTTCATTCTCAGGTTCACTGTGTGCTCCTGTCTCTTATAGGTGTTTGGTTTTGAAGATAAATATATTTGTTAATTTAGTGGTCCTGGCAATATTGTGCCAATATATAATAAGCTATCTAGCTTTCTATGATGAAGCTGTCAAATCCTTTGCCCAACCAACTTATTTATGACCTGTGAAAATTGTCAGGCATTTTAAAAGGCCCTGGAGGATTGTAGTTTTCGTTTCTAGCTATTTCTCTTTTTAATGGATCCTTTTGATTTAAATTAACTTTTATGTTTTTTATTTTTTAAAAGTTTGCTTAGAATATGTTTACTCAAACAAAGTAGAATTGTATCAATTTTGTATTACTGCAATCCACTTCATTGTTACCATGAATATTACATGAAGGATTTGCATTAACTCTTACTTCCTTGCGTTAATTGTGGATGAATTTAATAGGCATATTCTGAATGATGTCTCATGGTTTGTGTAATTTTGCTAATGAAGTTTTAGTCGATGAAAACAGAGACGGGATAAGTCCTAAGAATAGAAAGTAGAAATGTTGAGAGAAGCTCTAGAATTTGACGAATTTAGAATTAGATAGATAAAAACAAAATACATAGGATGTGACTTCAGTAAATGGGAAAGAAGAAACAATGGTATATTTATATTGATAGCCAGGAAATGCAGAAGAATGTTCATCATTGTTTGTAAGGTTAGTTATTCTCTGTGATTTTAGACTGAGGATGTTTTTCCATAGAAGTAATGCAGCATTGTTAAATTTAACTGCTTCTGAAGTTTTGTTTCACCATTGAATACCTGTAAAATTGAGAGAGAAAAAATCAAAATGGTTATGTAACCGGCTATATGCTTTAAGGATCCTGACAGTGGGGCTACTATGAAGCATCATTTCCAAAAAAAAAATGAATGTCGCAAAAATGAGAATATTGGATATATTAGTGGCAAGACTAGAGAATGCAGGATAGTTAATCTGTACATTTTCTTGAGAAATTTTACTGTTTCAGGTGAGGATAAGATGAGGGAAGTCATTAGAGATGGTTTGATATGTTGGGTACTGGTATCATGGTTGGAGGGAGTAGCTGCAACTAGAGACTAGAGTACACCAAAATGATCATCGATTGAGGTAATGGAAGAAAGATATGGTGATTGCTGACTGACTGAGGTGGTGACCCTTATATTATTAAATGGAGGAGAATGATACATGACCCCAAAAAAATTGGGGAAAAGGCTTTCTTTTTGCTGTCATATAAGTTGTAATTATTGTAGGGATAATTTCCTTCCCAACTTAGAGTATTAGACTGTCACTGACCTTCAGTTATTGTCATCTGTAGTGCAATGATCTTTGGGGAATCATTCCTGGCATTGCTGCTTTAATAGTTGCAAGTGGACAGGTAGTTCCCCTATATCTACCCGCCTCTTGAGTTCTTGACCATAGTTTCCATGACAATGTACTTGGCAGCAACTCAAAAGTGTTGGTTGTGGTTTTGCCAGGGTGTTGTAAATGATTTGCTACTTATATAGACCTTTCTCAGCTCACCTTTTGGTCTTGAGTTTACCAGAGCGGACAAAGCTTCATATTTATCATGTTTTATTTTTGTTAAGTTTGGAGAAAATAGATGGCTTCACCCTAGATTGGTGTTGCCCTCTTTATATAAATGATGAATAAATAGGAAAATACAAGAATACCCTTACACACTCTAATAATTTTATATATTATGTCTGCACGTGTATGCTCCTATCCTTACCTTTCTTATCTTGTAAACAGTAAAAATGGCCATATTAATTGAATGGAATTGCAATGGACTAGAAGAGGTGATTTGAACTTGAGATCTGAAATTATTTAGACGTTGGAAGAACTATCATCTAATTGTTGTACCTTCCAACTTTAGTTGTCTTTTCAGTTTCCAACAGAAGCATAAGAGCATAAGAAACTAGCAAAAGACTTTCCTATGTAAAATGGGTTCTTCTGGTTCAGGAGCCATGGGGATAAACTAAAGCATCAATTCATCAATTTTCCTTGATGGTTGATTTCTGGTTCCACTTATACCAATATGATCAAAGCATAACAGATGTGGTCAAAGTTGATTGGTTTTTTTGGAATATGGGACCTGTTAAGATGTTCTATCAGTAACATCTTTTCTCCTGCCCATGTATAGTTTGACATATGTGGTTTCCTTGAAACACCATCTCGTTGTAGAGGCAAACTTATCATTGTGTAGTCTTTGAGCTTTTCTACTTGGCTAAATGAATCATCTTTTCCATAGTCTCTAATAAAATGTAAGAACAAAGTTTTAACTGTGATTCTGTATCAACTCTCTTCTATTTTTTTAAGATTTGGATTCTGAATGCAGGTTATGGACCTATTTCAAAAATTTGCCCATCACTCTAGTACTGAGGGATTAGATGTTGAGATACAGAAAGAGTTGAATGACATTGTGCTTAGTGGAAATGAAATACCGAAAGCACCATGGGAAGATGGAGTATGCAAAGTTTGTGGCATAGATAAAGATGATACCAGTGTTCTTTTGTGTGACAAATGTGATTCTGAGTACCATAGATATTGCCTAAACCCTCCCCTTGCCCGGATTCCTGATGGGGATTGGTTTTGTCCATCTTGTGTTGCGGATCAGCACAAAGTGCAACATAAAAATCAGGGTACTCAGGCTGCAACAAGTTTTTCAAGAAGAAATCTGGGAGATGAAACTCGTGCCTTTCAAGAGGCACTGCATCGGTTAGCTAGCTCCATGGAGGTGAAAGAATATTGGGAGTTCAATACAGAGGAGGTATAATAAGTTGCAATTTATTTTTAGTCTTTTTATAGGTTAAATTATTCATGGTATCTGTTTAATTGATGTCTGTAGCATAGTCTTGGGTGAACTTTACCTAGTGTAGTTCTCAAGAAAAAGCAATATGTGGTGATTATGTGGCCTTTCATTTCATAGATTTTTCAATCTACTGTGCAAGTGATATTCTAATTATGTTTATCTATTTTACTGTCTTCATGTGAATTTTATTGGTTGGTGATTGTTCTATAGGAAAATCTACCATAAATTGCCAATTTTAAAGTTTATTGTATTACAGAGTTATAGCTAACAGATCAATTGTCATTGCGGTCAATAAGTTCATTTAGCTATTACCATATTTGTCAGTAAAATCATTTGATAATCATATTCTCCATGCACAAAGAAACTGTTGATGTTTAAATTGAACTAGGTTCTTCTCCATGTCCAAATGCATGTGTAATTAAGTGAAGGTATACAGGGCTTTGGACTATAAATGTTTTATCCTACCTTTCTACTAACAACAACAAGAACAACTAAGCCATTTGTCCCAAGTATTTGGGGTAGGCTACATGAACCAAAAGAGAATTACGCCGGATCGGGCACATGGATCAACTTTCTCCACTCATTCCATACCGAGCAATATGCTTTCATTAAGACCTTTGGCCTTTATATCTTGTCGTATCACCTCCATCCATGTTTTCTTCGGTCTCCGCTGCGCTCTTTTAACTTATCCTAATTTAATACGCTCTACTCGCTGGACTGGCGCATCTGTAGGTTTACGTCGCACATGACCAAACATCATAGGCGGTTTTCTCTCATCTTCTCTTCTATAGGAGCTACGTCTATCTTAGTATGAATATCTTCATTTCTCACCTTATCTCTCCTCGTATTACCGCACATCCAACGAAGTATGCATATCTCCGCTACACTCATCTTTTAGGCATAGTATCTCTTTATAGCCCAACATTTTGTGCAATATAACAAAGTTGGCCTAATAGCAGTTCGATAAAACTTTCTCTTCAGCCATAACGGAATGTTACGGTCGCATAAAACTCCTGTTGCACTCCATTTCAACCACCCGGCTTGGATCTTATGGTTGACATTACTATTGATCTCCCCATCCTTTTGAATAATAGAACCCAAGTACTTAAAATAACTGCTCATCGGGATTTCTTGTCCGTCTAGTGTCACAATACTATAACCCAAGTCCTTAAAATCCTACCTTTCTACTAAAAGTTTGTAATATTTCTAGCTAAGCTTATTATCAATACATTATGTGCAGGCAATTTGGACAATTTCCTAGAGAAAATTTAAAGGGTTAAAAAATGGGTGATTGTTTGTGACACTACATTGCAATCAAATCGATGCCCAGAGTGAGGATCTCCAAGGGTTTGCATTACAATAGTAAAGATGAGTGTTGTAAAATGGGGCCCAAGCGGCTGCTTAGCTCGGGGTCATTCTGCTAACGCCATAAGCAGTTTTTGCAGGCACCACGAGCCTTTGGGCAGACTTTGTCCCATTGTGCCTTTGGGCTGCCTGGGCGGGCCACTTAACCCTTTCTATTTTCCCTAAAAATAAGCAGGTTGGTAACCTGCTTTCTGCCCGCTGGTCGAACCCGCTTCTTATTAGAAGGGGGTGTAAAATGCCAAAAAGAGAGGGCTGTATCTGACCCCCCTCAACCCTGATCTGTCTCTCTGAGACTTGGTACGCCTCTCGGTGCCTGCAAACTCGAGGAAGATGACAATCAAGATAATTTTAATGATCGATGTTGTTCAATTTTTACAGAATTTCACAGTCATTTTCTTCTCCTTTTTTCGTTCCACTCTTCTTTTTCTCCTCCTCTTCATCTCTTTTTCCTCTTCCTTTTTCTCCTCACCTCTGCTGCTGCTGCTTCCTTGTTCTTTACCTCTTCTTCTCTTCTTCTTTGTCGACAGCTCTTGCCGCTGTTGATGTTGTTATTGCTGCTGCTTCGTTCTTCTTTTCTTCTCCTCCTGTTCTCTTCAGTTCTCGTCGTCCTCCTCCTCTTCTTTGCTGAGAACTTTTGCCACTTCTGATGCTGTTGTTGCTGCTTAAACCTAAATCAATTTAAAAAAAATAAAGAAAAGGAAAATGTCTAGGCGCAAGGCCCCCTCTGTGGTGCCTAGCGCTGCCTACCGCTTTATTAGACATTGGTAAAGATATCATCAGTTCGGTCTGATATTACAGACTTCTTAAGAATGGACAGTCAACCATAAAATGTAGGCATGCATTTTGTGCTTAAAAACATAATGTTTGATTTCAAAGGAAAACAATGATTAAATGATCAATGAAATTCTTTTAACAAGATTCCTTGTCCTACAGGTATGTCCAAGCCGATGTTATAATATACTAAATCTAGTTATCATGCATTCCATGTAATTTTCATTGGTAGAATTTTAAGTTTTAAGTCATTATTTTCTTACGAGGAATCAAAATTCATTTTTGGTACCAATTCATATATATGTTGGTGCCTACTGGTTATCACCACTTCTCTAATGTTCCAAGGTTATGAGTTGAGAATCACAATCTTTTTAGAAACTATTTTAGGGCTCTCGATTACTAATTTATATGAACCTAAGAATATTTTTTTTGCTGCATTACACTCATGAGATTATGAATATACAACAACAACTAAGCCATTTGTATCAAGTATTTGGGGGTAGGCTACATGAACCAAAAGATAATTGCGCCAGATCGGGCACATAGATCAGCTTTCTCCACTCATTCTTATCGAGCAATATGCCTTCACTAAGACCTTTAGCCTCTATATCTTGTCGTATTACCTCCATCCATGTTTTCTTCGGTCTCCCCTGCGCTCTTTTAACTTGCTCTAATTTGATACACTATACTCGTCGGACTGATGCATCTGTAGGTGTACGTCGCACGTGACCAAACCATCGTAGGCGATTTTCTCTCATCTTCTTTTCTATAGAGGCTACGCCTATCTTAGTACGAATATCCTTATTTCTCACCTTATCTCTCCTCGTGTTACTACACATCTAACGAAGCATGCACATCTCTGCTACACTCATCTTCTGGGTATGATATCTCTTTATAAGCCAACATTCTATGCCATATAACAAAGCTGGCCTAATAACAGTTCGATAAAACTTTTCCTTCAGCCATAACGGAATATTACGATCACATAAAACTCTTGTTGCGCTCCTCCATTTCAACCAGCCGGCTTGGATTTTATGGTTGACATCACTATTGATCTCCCCATCCTTTTGGATAATAGAACCCAAGTACTTAAAATGACTGTTCATCGGTATTTCTTGACCATTTAATGCCACAATACTATAATCTCGGATTTCCTGTTTACTGAATTTACACTTCATATACTCTGTTTTGGTCCTACTTAATCTAAAACCTCGAGATTTAGAGTTTGCCTCCATAACTCCAATTTTGCATTTACCCTAACTCTCATTTCATCGACTAGGACAATATCATCAGCAAATAGCATACACCACGGTATCTCATCCTGAATAGCTCTAGTAATATCATCCATCACTGGCAAATAAGAATGGACTCAATGTAGATCCTTGATGCAATCCAATTGTGATAGAAAAATCACTTGTTATGCCTCCACAAGTGCTGATATTTGCCAGTATTCTATCGTACATGTCCCTGATTATGTCAATATATTCATGAGATTATGAATATACATTTAGAAAATGCATGCCTACTTGGTAATAGTAAGGGAAACACATTTTGTTTGATTCTTGGTTTTATTTGTGCTTCGAAGTTGAATGCACTTCTCTATGGAATCTTTATCATATTTTTTCTTTTCTTCTAGATGTTCTCCTAAGTCTAGGAGAATTTGGAGGACACAAACTGGTCTTTGGGATTAAGACAAGCCCCTCTCTTGTCCATAGTATTGGAAGTTGGCACTAACACTATGAGAAGGTTGATATTTGATTAACAACTCATTGTAGAACTTTGTCAAATCCGTTGTGGAGCCTTGATCCGTAGCGGATTCCATTTTGGTGGGAAAAGGCTTAGATGATGATGATGTGATGATGATGATGTTGATATTGATTTGTAACAATATGGATGGGGGATGAATGACCTTGCCTTTGAATCCCATTGAGTTTACATGTCACCACACATTGTCCACATGATTTATTTTTCAAAAAATATCCATGATGTCTATAATCTATATGATATGTCTTTGTGGACAGTATTCTAATGTGTGTTTTATTTGTGCTTCTATGTTGAATGCATTTCTATAGAGAATTTATCATCTTTTTTTCGTTTTTTGCTAGATGTTTTTCCAAGTCTAGGAGAATTCAGACACCGACTGGCCTTGATCTTTTACGATTATGACAAGCCCCTCTTTTTTCCATAGTTACTGATGAAGTTAGCACTAGCTATGAGAGGGTTAATTTTAGGTCCCTATTCGGTTGTAAACTTTGTCAATCCGTCGTGGAGCCTTGCGCCATAGTGACTCGATCTTGATGGGAAAAGGCTTAGATGACGACAATGACGACGACGATGCTTAACTTATAACAATATGGATGGGGAATGAATTGGCCATTCCTTGGAATCCCATTGAGTCTACATGGGATCTCATGTTATCTCTATTCTTTTTTCTATTTAGAAGTATACCATAATGTCTATATTGTAGGTCACCTAGAGGG